>PVHY01006287.1:0-35008 GCA_004024945.1 Uropsilus gracilis
AAATAAACCCCTCAGTGAAGACTTCTTTGAACTTCTCTGAAATTGCAACCCTCTGATACCCTACCTTTGTTTGCTTTTCTTGCGTTTTTTCTTAGTTTATCATTTTCTTTTAACTTTAACATTTTTATCTAATTCATTATTTATCTTTCCTACCAGGATGCAGGTTTTTATGAGAGTAGGGTTCTGTTTATGTTTTATTCATTGCTATATTGGTACCTTCTACAACAGTGCCAAACACATAGTAAGAACTCAAACATTTATGAGTAAAAAATGGTTAAGTGAACATAGAGTTTATTGAGATGTCTCATATTATGAACACTATGTGCCATAGAGACAATCTATATATAGATTAGCTTCTCATTTGTTTAAGTGGTGCATCCTACTCTTTATATATGGCATACTTATGATCAATTATAATTTCTAGTTCTTTTTTATATAAGCTCTTGCCAAGCCAGGACTCCATTATTGTGTATTCATAGAATTATTTTTAAATTCCCACACATGGCTCTTCATAAACTTGATCTTGTTATTTTAAATTCAACAGTCTTGGTCTGCCAAGAAATAATTCTGGATATTGATTTTGATATATCTTGCATTAACATTATTTTTCTTGCTTTGATAAACTCTTTTATTTGACTTCATTTATGTTCATTATAATGTTTAATCAGACAGGACAAATTGAAGAGCCCTGTAGGCTACCCAAAGAGAAATTGTAACAGATTGCATTTTCCAGAAACAGCTGCATCAATCCATGTAAATGTTCTTCTTATTCTGTGAAGCTGATGTTCCTCTAATGGGAGCTTGAGTCTAAAATACTTTCCATTGGACTTAGTCTTTAAAGTACGGTGGAACTAAAGCTAGTTGGTATCTAAAACTGAACTAGAAATAATGAGACTATTTTTTTATTAAAATATGTAAAGAGTTCACTTTCACTAAAGCCATCACAGTAGAAAAAGTATGTGGAAAGAACATATAGAGATGGAGTTTGACTCCTGGAGAGATGCACATTTTCAAGACTCCAATTGTTTTAATCTCTCTAGTACAGTCCCCACAGTTCTGAACATTGAAGTCTTGAAGATGATGCTGGTCTCAGTCACCATAAGCTAGCAACTTGGTGAGAGGTTATAAGACAAAACTGTTGAGCTGTTTAAGTCCAAAATTTCTGACCTGTAGGAACACTAGCTGAAGATTATAATATCAGAAAACTTTTGAATCATCTATATTACACAGTAAAGGCAACTGACCTCTGCCATGTGTGGAAGTACCTGTTTCAATGCTATTTTGGAGCAATTCATGCTATTGACTGAGATCTTGGGTGTTGCCTATGAAGAACACTAAAGACAGGGAGATATACTACTGTGTAAAGTTTTAGTTGCTTTAGTTTGAATATATGCTGAGTAGTAAATCTTTTAAACTTAGGTCTGTTAGTGATGGTATAAGTGAATTGAGATAGAATGAAGATGAAAAGAGAACATGTGTTAGAGGTTGGTGCAAGAACAGAAATGGAAGCATAATTCTGTTTATGTTGGCCCTCGTATTTATTTGAAGGCTTGTTAGAAAACAATTGCTTTGCACTCAAATCTCTGCTGATACAAGCTCTATTTCTCCTTAGATTCATTCAATCCTCCAATGTCCCCCTTCACCCCTATTCCTTTACATTGTATTTATCAATATAAAAGCCATATTCTAATACTTTTTGAGCAGTAAGTAGAATATATATCTCAATTATTTGCCCAAATTTACATTCTTCATTTGAATGAGGAAGGAACCCAGAATTTCAAGCTCTTTCATTGTTTCTACTAATACCAGATATATCACTTCCTTTGGTTCTCCACCTTTTTATATGTAATTTCAGTTGATTCCATTTTCTTTTTTCTTTTGATTGTAGACAGCTTGAATTTATTTAAAGATATACTGATATCTTAAGTTTTTATTTAAGAAGATATTTTCTAGATGCTGTGCCTTTGCTCATCTTGCTGTCATAACACAAGTATTTTCAAGTGATTTTACTTATAATTAATAACTGTCTCAACCTCAACTACAAATATTCTAAGTGTGTATTCTCCAATAATAAATCATTTTACAATATTCTTGCCCCAACACTTCTCTTAATGACAGCTCTATAAACCTATCTACTCATGATGTCGGAAATAATGTCTGTCGAAGATATATTTAGAGAGTGGAAGGAAAACTAGCCATAACTGAGCTGAGAATCAGCTTAATTAGATTTTTTTCAACAAGTAATGAGGGATTAGCTTACACTTATTTCTCTTCTTATAGAACATAACTATGAAAAATTGCAAAGAGAAGCAAAGAACAGTGTTGTTAATTTATAGGTCATGCGTCAAACACCTCAATATCACACTCAAATGATATTTGATCTGGTCTTTAGGGGCAATGTGTGTTGTCACCCATTTTTCTTATTCAGAATCTAAGTATTGTTGTTTTGAGTTATATCTACAATGAAGTGACTCAGGTACTTTCTTCTCAGTCAGATGGGCAAGAATGGTGCAGGTTCATGACTTATGGGATATATATATAATATTATATATCTGAAATATATATCAATATATATATCTATACCTGGCACACACACACACACACACACACACACATATATATATATATTTATCTATCTATATATATACATATATATATAAAGAGAGAGAAAGAGAGAGAGAGATGGAATTAGCTTCTTGATAGGGAATTGGAAGTTCCCTACCAGAAAATAAAAGAACATTTGCGCATTTTTAGATATAATTTCTATGCCTGCAATAACTGACCCAATAAATATATCATACTTTGAGCCATTTGATTATCAGTTCCTCCTTCTGTGGACACTAAGGTAAGGAGAACCAAAAAACTCCTTTTCAGGCATCTCCATGAATATGGACAGAAGAAACTATCTTGAGTTCAGCATCATGGCTACCTGAGGAATAGGGCATAGCATCTGGTTTAGTTTTTACTACTGGACTGCATACTTTGAACTGAATAGTTCAAAGTTTGAACAACAAATACTCCTTTCTTTTAGTTCTGGAGGTTGCAAACTAAGATCAAAATACCAACATGGTTAGGCTCTTGAGGCTTTTGATGAACACCTACTTCTATTTCCTTCCATGGGGACAGAATTTTAAAAAATGTAGAATGGAGGGTAGAAAGAAAAGTAAAAAATAAGAGAAATGGAGGGAAAGAAGTCAAAGATAGGGAAGAAGACTGAGAGAGAGAGTTCTTGTCACTAAATCTCTTTGTAAAAGAATGTATCTCATCATGAAAATTCCACCCTCATGATCCAATCGCCAACACCCCTCCCAAGGTATTGTCTCTAAGCATCATCACATCAAGGTTTGGGGTATTTGAGAAGTATTAAAAATAACATCCTTTGTGTGCTTTATCTTCCCCACACTTTTATTTCCTCTTATCCAGTTGGGTTTAACAAGTAGGTCAATAGCTGAACTTGAGATTGTAATTGATTCTTCAGAGCATTTATAACAAGACTTAGTGGGTTTAAAATCATAATCATTCTTTGTGTATACTGTATTTGGGCTTTGGTACTGATATTAATGAGTTCACTCCTTTATCTTCTGTCAGTGGTAAATCAGGTTGAGACTGGCTGATCTATAATATTCCTGATAGGATGACATATTCTCTGTCTCTCATATCTCTTCAGTGGACTAGTATGGACATATTATGATGACTGCAAAAGAATAAGGAAAGAAAATCTCACTTATGTAAAATTCCCTCTTGTTCTTTTGGCCAAAGCAAGTTAGATAATCAGTTCAGATTCAGAGCAGAAAGAAAATAGTTAAAGAACAAGGAGAATTTGTGGATTCTATTAATTAGGATAATGAATACAATCAGAAAAAGGGATTTTATCAAGAAAGTCACCCTCTTAATTCTGATATCATCCATAGAACTTTCCTGTGACAATAGAAATTTTCTGTATCTATGATGTCCAATATAGTCCACTAATCACATATGACTATTTCAATTTATCCCTAATTTAAACGAAATACAATTAGAAAATGAATTTGTTAATCATAATCACTGCACTTCAGGTTTAATACTAGTAGTATGCTAATCATTGTTCACAATATTTCACCCTAAGTCAGTGAGGTGAAAAATCATGTTGTTGTGCTTAGAAACCCCTATAATAGGTCAAATGGGCAATTAATTGGTATATTTGAAGCATTGCAGTGCTGTATTGGGACCTAACTTAAATGATTAGGTCAAGTTCAGTCAGTTTATTATTTTGTACAGCCTAACATAATGAAGAAGGTGATCAGTTTCCTCCCTTAGAGTTGCTAGAGTGTGTGCAATTGAAGCTAAATAGCTCAACTTCTACCTCAACTGTAGACTTTTATTAACATACATAACTGGAGAGTCTCCACACTTTGCTCTGCAAGCTCATCTCTAATTTTAGATTTTCTTGCACCTTCTTCAAAATATTCACATAAGACAAATGAAGCAAGTTGCAACTCAGCATACAACACACTCAGTCAACCAAAAATTCTTTTCATTAAAGGTTGAATGTTGAATCTTTTATGAATCAAGTTTAGGGTTCCAGTCCTTGCTGGACAAACTCTAGGATACCACAAATCTGCACCCGGTGCATGAAAGGGTCTGAATGTTTCTTGCTTATTTTTAATCAGTAGAAATATCCATTAATGTCATGAGTAAATCTCATTTCTAAAATCCATTGTAATCGTAAACAATAGCCTCACTAAAAAAAAAAAAATATTTTTAACTTCAATTGTTGTGAACATTCATGTTTATTCTGTACTGAGCTAACTTAATGTAAATTCAGACACGCAATTTAAGATGAAAACTCACACTCGTATCTCGTTCTCCTGTAAATTATGACAAAATTCATGTTTTCCAAAAGGCCAATTTATTTTTGACTGGTGTTAAGTTTTACTAGCAGTTTCTAGCTTAGAAACATCTGTGCTAGGAAATGTGGCAAATGTATTTTTTGTTAATTGCAAGTTTCAAAGTTTTGTTGTTTAATAATACGTGATCAATTTTTGTAAGAATTTCAAAGAAGCTTTGGAAAGAGGTTTATTTTATTTAAAGAGCATGTTTTTCAATACTTCCTTACTAGTTTTATTTAAATTCTTTATGCATTTACTTAAGGATTGTGTTTCTCATCTATCAAAACCTGAAAAATCTTATTTAAAATCTTTTCCGTTAGTTGCAATTCTGCCCAATCCATCTTAAAGTTTTTAATTTATGCATTTGGTGAGTTGCTCTTTTATGCATACCATTTATGACTGCTAAATTTACATTGCTAGTGTATATTTGAACAATAAAACATGACACTTTAATTTGAATCATCTTTCATTCAGAAGGAATGCAAACTTTTGGTAATTTATTATAAATATTACTCAGAAAGGGTATAGGATTGATATAATTTCTGAAGACTTGCCAGTTTAATACCTTATTTTTCTTCCTTCCCATGAATAGTAACTTGACTGCATATAAAATGCTGGTTTATAATTCTTGTCTTTTCTAGACTTTGCACCATTATCTGCTGGTATTTATTTTTGTTTTCTTTGAGGAGTGTATTACTTACCTGTTTGTTGATTTTTGTTGTTATTGTTTTATTTTTCTTTGCATTTTACTCATTCAAAACTGCACACAATGGATATCAACTTGTGGGTTTATTTATAGTCTTTGTTATTTTTGGAATGTGTAAGGATTTTTTAACCATCACACTTGGTTATATTCTTAGGTTCTTCCTTTCTTTTCAGCTTAATCTTGACTGCTTTTGGCACTGATTTTGTTTTGTTTTGTCTTAGCTCTACCCGGAACTTTGATACTGGATTTCTATTTTCTACCTTATATGTAACTTTCTACCATGCTTTCATTTCTTATCTCTTTGCTTTAAATTCTGAGAAATCTCTATTTTGTTCTTGTAGACTCTGGTATATCATGGATTAAATTTTCAGTGAGGCTGAATATGCTTTCTCACTTCTAGCAAGAATTTTAATTCAATTTTCTAAAGTCCTTTCCTAACTTCTCACTCACCTTTTATCTCAATTTTTATCTCCAAGTTTTAGATCTTCCCCTGATCTTCTGTTTCCCTTCTTCTCTTTGTTATGTTTATTATGGTTTTCTGTTGCAAATTTATATAAAGATGTATCTTCATCTTCGGTGTCAATAAAGATTCAGCCATTCAGCAATTATTTGCTGAGTACTTATTGCATATTCAGTGCCATGTTTGTTAGTCATATACATTAAACAAATTATATGAATAATTATATACCTAGAAAAATCAAAGGATACCCTGAGAGTGTGTAATAGGGTGACTACTTACCCTATGGGGGGGGTAAGGAAAGGACTCTTTGAGAAGGCAGGGTTTAATCTAAAGAGAAAGAATGAGCAATTAATGGTGACAGATATCTAGGAAAAGTGCCTGAGTGGACACTGGGGTGAGATGGGGGTAGGGGTTGAAAATAGAATTCTGTTTCCTTACATGGTGCTAGCCACTAAGTTTATAGAATAATACCTTCGTTTTCTTGATTGGCAGGAATTTTTAAAATAACATGTACTGAAGTTTCATGTTTATCCTTAGTTGAAGGAGAATTTTCTGTCCAGAACCTGTTCAGAATTTTAGCATGGCATTCTGTTCTCTTTGGTGAACGTTTTCTTTCTTGGCAAAACTGAACCATGAGCTAATGCTGATATGATGATATGATACAGCTCCCAGTCTGATTGGCTATGAAAGCATGTTTCACAGAGCATGGCATAACTAGACTGGATGGTGTCTCCAATGCAATCTGTCCACTTAAATGGACTGCCAGCATTGCTAGGGGTGCATAGGTGCCAAGGTTCTGAGTGTTGGGTCAGCTTAGTATGAGGTTGTTTCTCTTTTTCCCCTAGCAATTATCATGAAACAAGGCATCACCTAGTCTCAATGACTTTATAAAGAAGGGATATAAAGAAGGAATATTCCTTCCAAGTTCTAACTTGGGTCATTCAGCTGTTGTCCTTTTGGGGTCTTGCCATCATTTTGTTTTGTTTGGGTTAATTTATCTTCTGTGTATTTACATGTGTTAGTGATATGTAAGAAGTTGTAACAGATGCTACTTTAAATTAGAGGAATTTGCATGGATATGTATTCTGTAGAATTTATGGTAACTAGTTGATTTTAAAACCAGACATTCTTTTGATGAGTGAAAACATCTTTGCAGAAATGAAAATACTTTCATGAGAGCTAGGTCAGTATCTTCCATCTAACATGTACCTCTGAGGATTTGGGTTCTACAGAGAGATGGAAAAGAGATAATATTACCCAGTATAGTAGAGGACCCAGCTTCCTGGAGTCACTTTTCCTCTCTACGAATGGAGGTACTTTTTTTTTTTTTTTGAGTTGTTCGGCAATGTTCTAAGGCTTTGCCACTGACTGTGTGACTGTGCTACATTATGTCACCAAGAGTTTGTGAGAAATGCATAATGTCAGGACCCAATCCAGAGATGGTGAATCTAAATTTTAATCGGAATGATCTGGAGACTTCTGCCTCCTTCCTCCCTCCTTACAGACGTGCCTACAGGCACAGGAAGAGAACTAATGACATCTGCTCACCTCTTGTTTATTTCTCCATTCAAATCCTTATAAAAATCTAGGTGATTCCCTTCACTTAAGTTTGAGAATCTTTGCCCAGGTGTGTGTGTGTGTGTGTGTGTGTGTCTGTCTGTCTGTCTGTCTGTCTATGGGATGCTGCTGAAGGATGTGGGAAGAGAAGATATAGAGTCACAAGTCTCCTCACTCTCCTTTCCTTCAGCCTGCATCAAATAGGGAAGCCCTGCCTCAAAACATTAGTTAATAGTGCCCATATATTTCTTTTTGGGAAAGATAAAAATCCTTCTGTAAATAAGTATATTGACTAGCTGATCATTCTTTCAGCTTTAAAGTTTCATGAAACCTTAAAGTTTTATGAAAGATAAGAGAAAGGTCAATTTATTACAGCTTAGGAAGAAAACAATTAAATAATATTAAGCGTACAGTCTTGATTTTTTGGAGTGATTTTCAGATTAGCTTGAGATAAGCTTGTCAGAAATTCAGGAGCAAACATCTGCAGGAAGGAAGAAATTGATTCTTTTCACCTCCAAGAGCCATGAGACAGCCTATACCTGGATGTACTCAGAACAAAGGGAAGGGCAAAGGAACTACTTCAATATTCCTAGCTCCTGAGCTAAGTTTAAGGAGGTGTCAAGTTTGGCCATTAGACCCAGACTTGTCAAATGGCAACTTGTTTCTAGAATGGCAAGGTGTGTTATTAGTTATCTGACCAAAAAACAAACAAAAATCAAAGTCTTCTGTCTTCTCATTTTAGTAATATCCACAATAGCACTGCAAAGCAATCAACTCAGAACTCAGTGTCATAAAATCATTAAAATTTTAAAAGAATTAAAAGACTTTAAATCTTTTAAAAGATTTTCTTATAAGTCTGTGTGTTCCTGGAACACTTGCTGACCTGTTTGGGATGTGCTCTCTTTCAGAGGTATGTTGGCAGGTTGACTGGGTAGGCCTGACATGTGAGGTGGTTTGTTCCCTGAACCTTTCACATCCATCTACTGGACTACTCTGCCAGTTCTCACAGAAAATTGCAGACAGGCAAAGAATGGAACTGAACTGCTTCTTTATGCTTTTGCTTCCCTCACATTTCAGACTTCACATTGATCTAAATAAGTCACATGACTAATCAAAAGCTAGCATGAAAGGGTAAAAAATTTTAAAAAAATATGGATTTTCAAAGGTCATTATTTTAATTTAATTTAACTCACATCAATTAAATTAAGTATCAAATTACCACACATGTCATTAAACAGGAGTTGGCCAGTATCCAGCTTAAGAAGTACCTTTCTTACTGAAAATAAAGTGGAGACCTGGAACAGATATAGCTCATAAAGACAGCTCTCAATGAACTACAACAAGAAATGATAAGCATTATTACAAAGTAGATAGATTGAAAGTTTTTCAATCTGCTCGTTAGATTATAATAATATATAAGGGAGAACATATAGCAAACATCTTAATTTATCCTATTTCTGATTTAGGAGATACCAGGCACTTTCATATTAACTCATTAAATAAAAAATAAATGTATTACACAAATGATTCATAATCAACTCATTCATGACCAATTTTAATGGGTACAAGTGTAGCATTTATATGCAACCAATTATCTCTGCCACATTTTTCTTCCATGGTCTTCCTAAGGTCTACTTAGGACCTCCTGTAGTGATCTGCCTTTTAAGTGCTGTTATGTAAGCATTTGAGAAAGTGGTATGGCTGACAATTACTGCAAGATGCATTTGCCTCCTGAATTGCAGATAGCCAGAAATAATCTACATGATCGACCTATCCTTTTGTTCCGTGGAAAGTTTTGCAGATGTCCAGACCTGGCAGGGAAGAATCAGAGTGAAGTCTGTGAACTACCCGAAGTATGTCAGTAATAACCCAAATTAATTTGAGTCTTGTTTTCCCTCCTCTTGGAGACAAGAGCATATGGGGTGGGAAGGTTAATGCAGGGCACTCTTATCTCCTCTGGGCAATTCTGCTTGGAATAGTTTTGTTTCTCTTCCCTAGGAAGGAAATGTGCTTTGCCACAGCAATAAGGAGAATGGTAAAGAGGTCAATCCGAGGAGATTAGGATGCCTACCTACACCTCCCTGAACTGCACAGGGTTATTATGAAGCTAGGAAGTGAGAAGCTGCAGTTAATTTTAGTTCTGAGTAACTCAGTCTCTAAGGGACTCTTGAGAGATGCAAACAACTCAACAGAATCTTGTTAAAAAGACTTCATTCTGTGCATCCAGGGAGAGGGCCTGCACGTGATTTTTATACAAGAGACAACTCAGCCCCAATTTAGCCAAAACAAAAATCAGACTTCTATGCTTTGCAAAAATCTATTGTAGTGAAGGAAAAAGTTTTCCTCCACTCTGTAAAAGTTCCTGATTGGCTGTGAAAATTAAGCTGACAAAGTTTAACATGATCCTGGAGACTTTGTGAAAGGAAGACCTGAGAAATAGTTCCACTAGAATCAGTTTTAAAAAAATTGATTACAAACACACACTCGTGATCCATTTTAATCTCTTGTGCCCATCCCTCCCCCAATTTTACCCTCCTCCCCCTCTCTTGCTCTATGCTTCAGTTCTGTTGACAGGTTTTTTTCTTGTTCATGTGTCTTGTTTGTTTTCCCTATATCCCTCATATAAGTGAGACCACCCAGTATTTCTCTTTTCCTTTCTGAATTATTTCTACTAACATTATTCCTTTCAGCTCCATCCATGTTGCTGCAAATAACATAGTTTGACATAGTTTGCATATACAACTTTCTGACCCATTTATCTGTTTTGGAGCATTTAGGTTGTTTATGTTAAATAGTTAACGGGTCCATTAAATAGTGCTGCAATAAACATGTGGGTTACAAGTTTCCTTTTGAATTAGAGTTTTTGTATCCTTTGGGTAAATTCCCAGAAGTGGCTTTGCTAGATCTAATGGTAGTTCCATTTTTTCCAGTAGTGTGTGGTCCTGAACACACCTTTCCATAGTGATTGAACCAGTTTGCATTCCCACCAGCAGTGTAAAAGTGTTCCTTTCTCTCCACACCCATGCCAGCATTTTTGTTGCCTGTTTATTTGATATGGGCCATTTTTACTGGTGTGAGATGGAAAAAAAATTACCCTCCATACAAATGATAAAGGTCTGATAACAAAGAACTCACACAAGTTAACTAAAACAAAGCAAAAATCCTAGTCAAAAAATGTGGTGAAGAACTAAAAAGACACTTCTCAAAAGAAGAAATACAAATAGCCTATAGGCATATGATGAAAAGCTCAATTTCACTAATAATCAGGATAATGAAAATAAATCCACAATGAGATACCATCTTACACTAGAATCATTTTTAAAGTTAGATTTAATTTAAAAATGTACAGTTGTGGAGAAATATGATAGATTAAGAAATATGAGGTGAGTTTAATAAGTGGGGGAGACTTTTCAAGTCCTCTTAGGATTCTTCTCAGAGTTCCTTTGTCTTCCAAGACAATGTGCATAGAATGGGCACCTCTCTCAGGTGAGTTTCATGATCTATTTTGGGGGTAGGAGTGAGGGTTAAACATAGTAACCTTCTTGCTTCTACTATTTCTTCAAAATACTTCAGTTTGTAATACTCAAGATGTCCAGGTGCCATTTTTGGGGATGGCATATCCTAAACCCCATTACTATTATGCTTATCTTCTATGTCTTTGCTAAATTATAATAATTTTGTTCCATGACTTGGTTAAAAAAAAGATCAGGAATAGGTAACAGCTTCCTGCATACCATTAATTATTTTTTTTTTCTTTTTGTAGCGAAGCAGAAATTCTCACAGGCCTCAAATGCTAATGAAGTGCCAAGAAGTGCTGACAGGAGTAGTGTGTAGTGAGACGCGTTCATATCTAACTTCTGGGCATACTTTCACAAAAACCTCACTTACTCACATGCATAAAAAATTAGGATGAAGTTCTTGGACAGAACCTGAGCTTTGGTTTCTCTCTCTTGTGTTCATGCATCACTTGTCTATCTTCCTTGACCTCTTTCTATTTTTTTTTCCTCCGTGCAGAATGCTCCTGTTTAAAACCTACTTTCCCAGCACTCATTACCAAGTTCTCTTGTTTAGTCAAGAGTATCTATGAGATATGCTAGTGGCATAAACTGTAGGCCTCCAAAGAATGAAATCTACTGTGAATAAGTGAATGAATGACTGAATGGATAGCAACATGAATCAATGGATGAATGGATAAATAAAATGGGCTCCACTCTTTCTGTAGCCAACCCCAATAAAATTTAAAAAAGAAAAGAAGCTTTTAGTATGGTGGTATTGCAAGGTCACCTTAGGTCCAGACTTGTCACAGATCATAGAACAATGATGGTGTTATTTAATAGGATGGTAAGCTTTCAGATGAATTGCATACCAAGAAAGTTCATCCACACTATTTCCTCTGCAATTTCTCTGTGTGCCCCTTCTGCATACTAGTCTGTTGGACAGCAATAATTCTAGAGCAGTGTTATTTCATAAAAAAGAATGTGAACAACTTTGCATTTTTTAGTAGTCACCTTTATACAAGAGAAAATTAATGGTGTGCAATAATTGCATTATGTTCACCTCCTAGTTATTGCTGAAGTCTTAATCCCAGTACTTCAGTGATTTCATTTTGAGACTGGGTATTTAGAGTTATCACATTAAATAAGGTTGATAGGGTGGCCCTAATACAATATCACTGTTGGTCTTATGCAAAGAAGAAATTTAGAGAACAGATAGATATGCATAGAAAGAAGATGATGTGAAAATCCGTGTTGAAACCTTATTTATGTGAAGTCTCATGAAAGTACCACCAGGAACTTATAAAACTCAGCATGCCTTTTGTCTCTGTGGGGAAATGATGTTGCTTCCCAGCCCAAGTGTAAGGTAGAAGGGAATTCCTATTTACCCAGCAACAAATCAGACTTTACTAAGAGAATGCCATAAACATGTGAATGAGAAGTCACCATACATCAAACTCCCTGTTCCCTACAATTAACCCTTTGGTAAAAAAAACTGAAACTGTATCATTTCAGGTTTTTGCTTTCCACCCCTCTCACCACCAAATTGCACTTTCCAAATTGCTTTTTTGCTATTGTTTCCAACCCAAAACCTTCTGTTGGTGAGATAATTGGTCCTTTTTATTTTAAGGTGGAAACATGAATAGACACAGGGAAAATGCAGTCATCTGCATTGCCCAGGGGATAGATTTGCACAGGTCATTCCTTCAGAGTCCTCTTGGGTACCAATCCTTCTAGCACTTTACTTATAAACTTCTAACAGCTAGATGTGAGTCAGAAAATCTCTGCTCTTTAAGATGCTCTGTTTGTGGTACTTTGTTAATGGCAGCCCTAGCAAAATATCATTGAAAAAATATTTTAGTGATATATTTTATTCAACCAACTATATAAAAAATATTATCATTCCACATGTAATCAACTTAAAAATTGTACGTTCTCCAAATCCAGTGTACATCTAACACTTGCAACACACTTCAGTTTGGACTTCCTACATTTCAGGTGTGAATAGCCATGTGTGACTACAGGACTCCAAAGTGAATAGCCTGAATCTAAGACTAGTTGAATCCTCAGGGGAGGTTCTTGTTCCCCTCTCTTGTGGGCTCAGTAGGAACACTCACCTCTCTTGGGAGCTGTATAATTGGGAAACGGGCTGGATTTGGGGATTTTAATTTCATGTCTGAGAATGACAAATTCAAAATTAAAAATCTTCCTTTTTTTTTTTCTATTAGTTTTTCTAAAACCTGGCAAGCAATGGGGTGAATTCTTTACTTGGGAAAATTAAACTGGTTGGTTCAATGTTATTACTTTAATCATACAAATGCAGACTTTACATGTGATTTACCATAGAAACTGAGAAAAAAATCCACCTCCTTGAAACTAAAAATATAATAGTCTCTGTATAAATATGCACAACCATATGACAAAAAATAGTCTCTATATAAATATGCACAACCATATGACAAAAAGTTTCAGGGGCACAGAGCTACATTTTATTTCCTGTAGTGAAATCAATATGGTGGATCCTAAGTACTATTTGAAAGTGAAGCTTTCTTTATGGACATGCTTGACTTGGACCTTTTGGACAATGTCTTCATTTTGGGGTCAGGTCATTTTCTACCTTTTTGTTGTTGTTGTTGAGTGATGTTAGTAGAAAAGAGTGTAGGGAGAAGATATTTTTTATACTGTCACCTGCTGTCTTTATCCTAAAATCAAACAAACACTGACAAATTAAATGGTTGATGTTGTGAAATACATCCTGTTTTTAAGTAGAGCTTCTAGTAGATTATGATATAGCTCAAGTTTAAGAACTTCTCTGAATTTAAGAACAACTGTGCATAGGCTATGATCTGATAATTCTACTTGTGAATGCTTACTCTAAGAATAGAAAATACTGATCCAAAAATATATCTATACCTCCATGTCCATTACAATCTTATTGACAATAATCAAAAGTTGAGAAAAAATTTAAATGCCCATAAATGAATAAATGGATAAAAAGTGTCATGGTCTCTCTCACTCACTCACTTGCTCACTCACACATACACACAAATACTATACAGCTATGGCAAAGATGGAATCTTTTGTTTTTGGACCTACTTTTGTTGTAAACCTAATAGTATCAAATAAAACTATGTAATATTGTATATAATTCCAAAGTATAAGTTCACAGCTCTTCAGATGTTTGTTCCCACACCACATCTACCTCATGGGTGATTACCCATAATACATGGGTCTCCCTCCCCCACTCACCTTAATTCTATAGTTTTATATATATATATATATATATATATATATATATATATATATAGGTTTTGTCCATTTCTTTGTTTTATTTCTATATATTCCACATATGAATGAAATCATCTCATATTTGTCTTTCTCTTTCTGATTTAATTTGCTTAGCATAATACCTTCCAGTTCCAAAAGATAGAAACTTGTCCTTTAAAGATAATGGGCTAGATCTTGAAGGAATCATACTGAGTAAGTCAGATGAGAAAGACAAATATTGTATGATTTCACTCATGTGAAAGATGAATACTCAAAGCAAACAGACACAAATTTCAAAATCAAAAATCCTTAGATTCTGACAACAGAATGGCGGATACCAGGATGGGTGGGGGGATAAAAAATAAGTGAAATTCTATTATACTGGCGAATGCTCTATGGTGGTGGTTGTGGTATGGCATATACAGATTGAGGTATGAAGTCTTTTTTTTTTTTTTTTTTAGACTAGGTCTCGCTATTCTTGCCCTTGGAACTGTAGGCTCTACAGACTCAAGCAATCCCCAGCCTCAGCTTCCCAGGTAGCTGGGATTACAGGCACGCACCACCATGCCCAGCTGTTTTTTTGGAACTAGGTCTCGCTGCGGACCCCAGACAGGACTTGAACCATGATCCCTAGCCCCAGCCGCTTCATAGGCTGAAGCTTACAGGCATGAGCCACCATGCCCTGCGAGGTATGAAGTCTTATACCTGAAGCCTATACAGTATTATAAACCAGTGTTACCCTGATATAAAGACAAAAACATGTGAAGACTTAAAGGGAAATTATTCCAAAAGGATATTGCAAAAGAGTAAAAGGACTATTACAGTAAGAAGAATGCTCTGATAATAAGGTCTGCAAGCAGCTGAAGAAGAGTGACTAAGACTAGAAAGAACCTGGAGTGGGGAGTAGGATGAAGGGGAGTAGCATGTTAACCTAATAGATCAGAGAATGCTTGATCTATTAGAATAGCTTGAAACCAGCTATTCTTGGAAGAATTTGTGAAGGAGGGTATTGAAGTGAGTCAAAATTCAGGAACCTTGAGAGAGGGAAAGACTCTTAATCAAAGTTTAACTACTTAGTGTTTTGTTCCAATTGATCAGTGAGAATAAACAATTTAGCCAATCATTTGAGAGGCAAATGATGGAAATTTAGACAGTCTGAGTAGCCTATCATAGGAATCAACTTGCAAAATATCAGAAAAGTTTATTTGGAAATAGGAACCCTTATTCATTCAGAATCTATGACCAAGGTGCAATCTCAAGATGTGTTCCATCAGGATGAGGACAGAGGGAGACTTAAAGCTTCAGGCTGGCATATGATCTGAGGTTAGGCCATTTTGAAATATGGATTTTTAAATTCATTTGTCTGTCCTGGATTGGTGGGGGGTCTGTGAAAACAATTAGCAGATGGGTCTCTTATTTTGAATCTTATTTTTTTCTTCTTTGAATGGTCACTGAATTGCTAAGTCAGGCTGTTTATTTTCACCTAGAAGTCTCAGCATGGCAGTTAGAGATAAGATGGAGTCTGTTTGACTCATACTAGGTCTTCTTGCATGGAGCATTCTTACCCAGTTCTCCACCCAGCCTCTCCCTACCCATACACAGTTCTGGTCTTCCTGTCACCTTGCTGAATCTTCTTATCCATGCTAGACTCTCTCTGTCATCTTCACTTAGTGTTTCAAGTCCTATCAGTACTTGGCACCTAAATGGTCCATTCATACTGAACAAATAAAAGCCAGTAGAGATGTTTCTTAGAAGATATGTCAATTTAAGAATTCCATTCACAACAATCCCTCAAGAACTTTTTTAAATCCTGCTGGCAGAAGGTTGTCTGAAGTTCTACATTTCCCCTAGAGCTCCTAGACACTGCTCCTCACATGACTGCCATATTATTAACCCCATGGGATCTCTCTTTTTCCAAGCTCAGCAGCTTGGTGGATCTTTTTTTAAACATTTTCTATTGTATTCTTCAGGGCAGGATAGAGGTGTTACAGCTTTCTAATGTGTTACTCAGCTGCAGATAAAAAACTTAACAGCCCATGGGAGGGCCAATTAGAGAGTCAATTATAATGTAATTGAACCGCCTTGTATTGTCTATGTAGAACTTCTTTCTGGAAGGAAGATTGCACTTCTTTTCACACCATGATTAGGGCAAATAGCAGCTGCTGGTATTCATCGGAAATGACTCTGACCCTAGATCCTGGAGTAGAGTTTTTAGAAGTCTACATTGTTTTGTGAGGTCAGGGCCGGAGAACATTAGCTCAGTTTCATTATTTTGAAAAGGCAAGGATGACTTTCATTCCTTTTTCTCAATTTATTGTATATGAGAGCACTTAAATTCTTACAAAGAATCAGGACATTTGTGAAATACTTTGCAGTCAGTCTTCTGTATGTTAAGATATTCAACCAATTGGAAAACACAAAGGAGAGGGTGTGAGATCACATATCATTGAGTGTTGGAAGTGGGGCAATCATCAGAGGATCAAGTTTGTCCTCTATTCTCACCAACATTCCCTTGAAAACTAACTTTGGACCAGTGGTGACAAGACTGAATTGTTGGGGTAATTGCACCTTTCTCATTATACTAAATCCTCAGTAGTTTTATGTAGCTTTCCAGAGGAATTAAGACCATGGTTGGATGTTAGTTTCTTACCTCCAAAATGCAGCCTTCTATTGGTTCTCCCTCTTTTCCTCTTGAATCTTCAGATATTTTTTACCCTCCTTCCTATGATAAAATAAACTTGAGCCTTCAATTTTACCCTCAGCTTTCTGATCAGTCCAGGATAAGACCAGTGATAGTTTTGAAAATCAAACAAGAAAAGTTTTGAATGACTTGCCGAAGTTTTTAGTTTTTTCAGAAAAAAAAATCATTTTTTTAGTAGCCTGAGAATGTAGTTCACTGCCATAGGTTTGCAACATGACAAGAGGAAAATCAATTGATGGATCCAGATGTTATATTGTCAGATGGTAGTCACTGAGGTTGTTTCCAGTTGTTGGTTATTATAAGTAGTGCTACAATAAATATATGTTCACATTTACATCTTTAAATTAATATTTTTATATTTTCAGATAAATACCCAAATGTGGGAGAATTGGATCTCATGGAGTTTAAGTTTTTAATTTTTGAGGATCTCCATATTGCTCTCCACAATTGTTGTACCAATTCACATTCCCATCAAAATTATTCTCTACATTCTATTTAATACCTGTTTCTGGATATTATGGATCTGTGAGAATAGTCATTCTCACAAGTGTGAGGTGATATTACATTTTTAAAATTTACATATCTAATAATAGATGATAAAAATATTTGTGTGCTTATTGGCCATCTGCATGTCTTTTTTGGTAAAGTATCCAGAGTTTCTGCCCATTTATTAACTGGGTTTGTTCTTTTATGTTGAGTTATATCAGTTCTTTGCATATCTTCTAGATTACCCTCCTGATAGATATATGAGATGCACATATTTTATACAGTAAAATGTCTCTTCATTTTGATGCAAATTTCTCTTGTGCAAAGACCTTTTCATTTGCTGTTATTCCATTTGTTTAAATTTGGTTTTGTTTCCCTTGCCATTGGAAACAAGTTCCCAAGCACATCTCTCAGACTGATGTGTCAAAGAGCATATTGTTTGATATCTTCTGTGTTTTATGATTTCAGGTCCTACACTGGTATCTGATCCATTTTGAATTAACTTTTTCTATACTGTTAGACATTCTTTTGCATGTGGCTCTCAAGATTTCCCAGCATCATTTATTGAAGAGAATTTTTTGCTAGGAAGTTGCTTTAAAAATACCATTGCCTACACATCTCATCAAAGACATGCAGATGGAAAATAAGCATATGAAAGTTTTTCTACATCATATGTCATCAGAGTTGCAGATTAAAATAATAATGAAGTGGGCACAGTCATGCATACCTGTAAGAGACAGCCTATGGAATCACAGCTGGTACTGGGGATTGTGGTTTGAGACCTGCCTGGGGCAACAAAGTGAGACCTAGTCCCCCCAAAATAGCTAGGTGTGGTGGCACGCACCTGTAAAGGTGGCAGATACCTGGGAAGCTGAGACTGGGGATTGCTTGAGTCCATGATACCATGGGCAACGTGAGCCTGAGGTTCCAAGGTGAAAAATAGTGAGACCTAGTCTCAAAAAACAAGCAAACAAACAAACAAACAAACAAACAAATAAATAAATAAATAAATAAATAAATAAATAAATAAATAAATAAAACAGTAATGAGATACCACTATGCACCTATAAGAATAACTAAAATCCCAAACAAAGATCACTTATATGCTAGGGTAGACATGAAGAACCAACTCTCATTCATTGCTGGTGGGGATCCAAAAAGACATAGTGACTTTGCAAGACAGTTTGACAGTTTCTCACAAAGCTGAGCATAGTCTAACCACACACTCCAGGAATAGAATTTCTTTTATTTTCCCAAAGAAGTTGAAAACTTATGTCCACACAAATGTTTATATAGTAGCTAGTCATAACCACCAATTCACGATGGTAGGAGCAATCATGGTGTCCTTCAGTAGGTGAATCAAGGAATAAATACACAAATGCACATTTAGACAATGAAATGGTGATCAGTGTTAGATATATCTCTTGTCATAGAAAGACATTGAGGAAACTTAGTTGCACATTACCTAAGCGAGAGACCAGTCTAAAAAGACTACATACTGTAAGATAACAGCTACATATATTTTGGAAGAAGCAAATATATAGTTAACATAAAGATAAGAAATTGCTAAGGATTTGGGAAAGGAAGAGAGAAATGAGTTTGTGGAGCACAGAAAATTTTTAAAGCAGTGAAATTTCTGTGTGCTAATACAATAGTACATAACATTTACATTTGGCAAAAGCACTTTGAACTATACAATACACAGAATGAATCCTAATATAAACTTTGCACTTTAGCTAATAATAGTCAATATTGGTTTCTTAATTCTAACAAAAGTATCACACTGATACAAGAGGTTAATAATAGGGGAAAAGTAAAAAGTTGGAGAAATAAGGTATATGGGAACATAGTACTTTCTATTCAATTCTCTGAAAAATGAAATTATTATAAAAGTTTAATAATATGTATTCATATGCTATATATTATATATCATATCTAATTATATAATACAATATAAATCATATGTTTTATATGCATACATATGTACATTTTGACCATCTAACTCCATTCTTAGGCTCAATAAGTTAGAATTTCCAGGGTGAAGATCAAACATAATAATCCCCAGGGAACTCTAATATGCAGATTGCATTAAGGTAATTGTGCAGAAGACTGGAACCTTTTCTAGAGGTCTTTATGCTAAAGTCTTCCTCCCTGGAGGCAGTTAGTGGTATGCTACTAATAGGACAAGTTAAAGGTTAGCATATATTCTGGAATTATTATGGGAAAGTATTCTGTAAAAATAAAACAGGTCATAAATGATAATGGATCATTAAATATTTTAACTTATCAAATTTGTGTTTGCAGTTTTATGAAGATAACTCTTTAGTTCTTACTTACAGGATGTTCCCCCATTCAGTCACATCATTACCTAAGAGCTCATTATAAATGCACCTTCTTGATTTTTGCTCTCTATATACTGAATCAGGGATTAGGTGTTGGGATTTGAGAACCTTTCCAGATAATGCTTCAGTGCTAATGCGTGAGAGCCATAGCTATGTAGACAGGAAGAGACTGTAAAACAATAATTCTAAAAAGGCTGTATGTCACAGTTCCTTGAAAAGTTTAAAGAAAAAAGTAACGATATTTAAAAATACTGATTTCGAAGTACCAGTCCCCAACATTGTGATTTAATTGGTTTCAACATTAGGATTTTTTAAAGCTCCCCAGGTGAGTCTAATGTGCAGGCAAGTTTGAGAAACATCAGTGCAAAGATAGTAACAAGCAAATTTGAGAGTTGGCTTCACTGTAAGATTAATCACCAAAACTACTCCCTTGAAACCCTTGGTCAGCTTCTCTAGAGCAGGAATATTTTCATCCTCCTCTTCCCCCATGTCCTTCCATTCATGACTTTTAATACTATCTTTTTAAATTTTATTATTATTATTTTATGTCACATCAATTTAATCTCCATTTAATTTCCTGGGGTCACCCACCACCTCCCCTCCCTGACCATTTCAGCTGGTTCCCACCCTCCCATTATGTATTTTCATTTAGTTGTCCATATATTAATGAAACCATTTGGATTATGTCTTTTTCTTTCTGACTCATTTCTGCTAGTATGATTTCTTCTAGGTGCATCCAAGTTTCAATAAATTCATCAAATTTGTCATTTTTAATTGATGAGTAATACTCCATTGTGTATATATACCACATCTTCTTCAACCATTCATCTGTTTCGGGACATTTGGGTTGCTTCCATGTCCTTGAAATTATAAACAGTGCTGCAATGAACATCCGAGCACAGGTATCCATTTGTGCCCGTATTGAGGTCTCTTTTGGGTAGATTCCCAGAAGAGCGATTGCTGGGTCAAATGGTAGTTCCATTTTCATTAGTTTGAGCATCCTCCACACAGATTTCCATAGTGGCTGGACCAGTTTACATTCCCACCAGCAATGAAAGAGTGTTCCTTTCTCTCCATATCCTGGTCAGCACTTATTGTTGCCTGTTTTTTTGATGTGGGCCATTCTTACTATTGTAATGTGATATCTCATTGTGGTTTTGATTTGCATTTCTATGATTGTCAGTGACTTTGAGCAGTTTTTCATGTGCCTATTGGCCATTTGTGTTTCCTCTTTGGAGAAGTGTCTTTTTAGTTCTCCCCATTTTTTGACTGGACTTCTTGTTTTATTTTTGTTTAGTTGTGTAAGTTCCTTATGGATCTGTGTTATTAAACCCTTATCACTCTTGTGGAGGGCAAAAAATTTTTCCCATTTGGTTGGGCTTCTTTTAGTTTTTTCTGTTGTCTTTTTTGCTGTACAGAAACTTTTCAGTTTGATGTAGTCCCATCTGTTTATGTTTTCCTTCAGTTTTTTTGCCATCTGTGGATGTTTCCAAAAAGGGATTTCTAAACTGTACTTCATGGAGGGTTTTGCCCAGGTTTTCCTCTATGTATAGTTATGGTTTCAGGTCTTGCATCTAAGTCCTTTATCCATTTTGAGTTGGTTTTTGTACATGGTGTGAGGATGTAGTCTTGGTCCATTTTTTTTGCAGGTCTTAGTTCAATTTTCCCAACATAATTTATTGAATAGGCTATCTTTGCTCCAACATAAGTTTTTCCCCCCCTTTGTCAAAGATAAGATGACTATATATGTGTGGTTTTATTTCCAGGCTCTCAATTTTGTCCCAATGGTCTGATTGTCTGTTGTTCTACCAGTACCACGATGCTTTAATTATTATGGCTATGTAGTATAACTTGAAGTCTGGAATAGTTAGGCCTCCATTCTCTCCTTTTTTGGCCAGGAGGTTTTTTGATATTTAAGGTCTTTTGTTATTCCATATGAATTTCCATAATTTTTGTTCTAGCTCTTTAAAGAATGTCATTGGAATTTTTATAGGGATTGCAATGAATCTGTATATTGTTTTTGGTAGAATGGCCATCTTGATGATGGTAATTCTTCCAATCTATGAGCTTTACATCTTATTTCTTTTCTCTTTTAAGATCATAAGGAGTACAAATTGCATCATCAGAAAAGCATATAGAACCACCATTTATATTATAATTCTGCCCTTAAATCACTTTCCTAAGGCCTAGTTGTAATGCACAGCTGTCACTCTTTATAAAGGTAAGCCACTAAAAACTGAACCGTATACATGCTGGTAGGCACTCCTTTTCTTTGCTCTCATTCAGGGAAGGAGAGGCCAACATTGGATTTCCTAAATTCCTGTTATCTTTCTATTTCTTTCCTCCCTATTTCCTTCTGTCCAAACATTGGTGCATCCATAAAATTGTGGAGTTTCAGGGTCAAAGAGAAAAGTTTTCTTAGAGTTTCCAAAGAGGACAAAATGTAAGGATAAATACTTTTGATCTTGAAGTCTTTAGAAGTTTCCCTTGGGGAAACAAAAGCATTTTGGAGAGAAAGGTGAGGAGAGGGTGCATTTCAGAGTCTAAGGTAAAAGATGGAGTTTTGAAGGTTTTCTGTGTCTGGTTGAAGGTTTTCTGTGTCTTGATTGGCTTCACTGTACATTCTAGGCAGCATAATTGTCACTGGATGTTAAAAATGGCTGAAAATAGGCATTATAACCTTGAGAGCACTGGAGGGAAATTTTGGGACATGTCTGCATTCAGGGAGTAGACTCAATGTATTTCTGAGTATATTATTTATCTACTGATGTGTCACCAATAGTCTAAACTTAACAGCTTAAACAACATGCTCTTTGCTCAGTTTCATGGGATAGTAGTCTAGTTATGGCTTAGATCCACTGAACAGGGTTATCTAAGGCTGCAATGAGGGTATTGTTTGGGTTTGTTGCTTTCTGGCATTTGAGGTTATCTTCTTAGCTCTCATGATTTTTGGCAGAAATCATTTGCTTGTCACTGAAGGATAGAATTTTTCCTATTGGTGGTCAGCTGGATTCATTTTGATTTCCTAGGTGTCATCTGAGGTCACAGAGCTCTGTAAATACAGTGACCATTTAAGACCAACAGGATGACCTTGGCCCAAGGATGTCTCTGTCTCCTTTTTAAAGATTTTGTTAATTCAAACTACCTAATTAATTTATACCCTTGAGAAAAATCTACCTTAGAACCAACTGCCTTGGAACTCTAATTACATCTGCAAAATCAAAATCACTTTACCTTTGCAGTATTCTGATGACTAGATGCATTTATTGTATCCACACTCAAGGAAAAGAAAATTATACAAAGGAAGATAGATGGACATTGGGCATTGAGGGGTTCTCCTAGAACCTGAAACCACATTGAAGCAATTGAAGGCAGAGCCGTGAACACAAAATCAAATCAGCTTTCCAAAGGAGATCTGGTAAAGATTGTGGCCTAGTTAGCCAAAGACCTGCCTTTGTCCTATTTCTTGGCTTCTGGATAGTCCAGAATCATGAGTGACTTTTGCATGATGCTATCAATACAATACAGAGGCTCAGTAATGATGAATATTAATAAAAATCACTATAAATTTGAACATAAAACAAAAGATGATGACTTGTTTTTTCTGGGTCATGTAATGGTGCAGACCCACTCAAGGATAAAGCAAATTTGTTTTTCAATGCCATCTCAGCTTCAGTGAAGCTACATACTTTAGTTTTATTTAGTAGTGATGCAAATTCTAATAAGCAGAACAGATCACCTCAAAGATTATGGCATATGACCTTGTTAATGTGAATCAATTCTGTACCTGTCTGAACAATCCTAACCTGCCTTTATTAACTCTCCTATAAATACCAGTTTTTTTCAAATGTTCTCTCAGCTGATTTTTAACTGTTGCCAAATTCATGAGTTGAATAAATCATGAACTCTTTTTCATTTTATATTTGTCTATAAGCTAGTGTGTTTTCTTTTGAATATAATTTAACAATAGGATGGAATTTTTTTAATCAACCAAACAGGAGGATATTGAATTTATTTGATTTTGATAAGGAAAAGTAAATTTTTAATCCAACCCAATTTTAATCCAAAATTGAATCTATTCCAATTTAATTTAAAGTTTCCACAATTCTCTTACATTCTAAAGAGGAAATAAATTTCCTTGCCATGTTCTTTTGGGGAAAGGAAGCAAATAAATCTACCAGTAAATTTTTCCTGTGCACTGCAAAAACCTGGTCTGTGGTCTTCAGATTCGAGAAAATACTTACCTACCAGGCGTGGCAGTGATGGTAACAGTGGCATCAAAGATTCATTGCGAGGCTGAAGCACAGAGGTCAAAGTGCTTGTCACAATGCTCTGCTGAAAAATATCTCCAGTTGAACACTCATAAAAAAATAATAAATTTGAATAAAATTCTTGAATGTTATTCAAGTATGATTTAATCTGGTTCTTGACATACACACTATCATCCAATTAAATTCAATCTAATCTAATCACATTTATTAATTCATTATTTATGAAAGTATACACATATATGGCTGTTCTTCTATTGGTTTCATTGAAGTCTCTCAGTAAACTGCAGTTGTTTAGAGGCTAAAATTGGGGCCAGAGTATCCCAAAAACATTACTCAGGAAAGTTGGTTGGTAAGTGCTCCTCCTAATGGTCTCTTGCTTCACACAGTTTCGTCATGCAAGTGGCGTAGTCTAGGCTTTATCACAACATGGCTCAAAGAGTGAGTTATCAAGTAGTAAGATTAGGTCTACTCACTTCAACTTGCTAATGTCCCACTGGCCATGTTTATTCACATGACCTGGTCCATATCAAGTGCTGGGGAAGAATATTAACTGTAAGGAAACTTGGAGTTGTGTTTCATTCAAGTCTACTGAAATAACAGGCTGCTGCGATATTTCTACCTTCATCAGTGATTTTCAGAATGAATTCTTTGACATTTCTAGAACTCAAAACAATCCTTCAGGGTAAAGTTGATGTCTCTTTAGCAAAACATTCACTTATAAATATTGGACATTAACAATATTTCAACTGAGGCAATGGTTCACTTCCTAGAGTATATATATTTCAAAATCATTGAACTATGTGATCTTTCGCAAGTTAAATATTTTATGATTTTATGACTCCAGAAATTTTTGGGCCACTTAGTTGATCTGTCCTTGGATGATAGCACATATTCTTATCTACTTTACTGGATACGTGCCAAGATGGATGCTATAATGTCTCCACATTGCTTAGAGGTCTTCAACAGAGACACTGAATGCATTCATTGAATTTCAATTCACTTTCTGCTTCACATCCTGCATAGGAAATACCTCCTCCATTTAGAAAGTTAATATCCATAATTATGAACACATAATTTGAGGCAGGTGTTAACATTAAAGGAATCAGTAGTGTGAACATATATTCATTTGAAATGTGCTAGCCTGTATATGTGACTGTGATATCACAATTTCCCTGTCAATAGGATGAACTGTGTTTTTTAAAATTGTAGGTATTTTGCAAATAATAGCTATAACAGCTATCAGTTTTTGAAATCGTATTGTGTTCTAAGCACTGTGCTAAATACTTTTCCCTCTAATCTTTACAAACCTTACAAAATTGATATTATTATTATTTCTGGCAAATGAATAAAGGAACCAAGGCTGTTGAAACTAAGAAACTACTAACACATCTGGGAAATGAAATCAGATGTTCAGGTAACAAAACCCGTCTTGTCTTTTCTAAGACGACAGTCCTCCTATACTGCACCCAAACCACTTGAGATCAAGAACTCAGCTAACATGTGGGGCCTTAGTACTTAGGAAGGGAGTACACTTGTAGGGTAGTTAGCTATTGTCTGTATTATGTTATCTGTATAATGTGGCTGCATGTTAAATAATGCAGGAAGCATTTAGTAAATGCTGGTGCCCAGATCCTGTCCTCTAAGTTCCTGATTGAAATTGTCTTAGTGCAGCCTGCATGTCAGGTTTTTTAAAAGTTTCCCAATAGTTTTAACTCTGTAAGTTGATACTGATTTTGGAGGCACTTGCTAGACCCTAGTAGTTTTATGTCAGTGCAAATGTGACTTCTATACACAAATCTTCTACTTACTCCTTGAATAAAAATCCTAATCAACCATTAAAACCCAGATCCAATGTCCAAAAGAAAATAATGAAGAAAAGAAAAAGCATGCAAACATCCAGACTGACATTATAAAAATATTTAGATGGGTCATCAACTCAGAATTTGCTAGTGCATCTTCCTCCTCTCCATTCTGATTATCCTGGAGATCTTCTACCTTTGCTTCTTAATTCTTAGGTTCTTCCATCTCCCCCAATCCTTTTTGGATCTTACAGTTTTAGAAGAAAAAAGTTTGGCAACTTTTCTATAAATTCTGGAATCTGACATTTCTGATTTCTTGGCACTATATTGAAATGGGTGTTGATAATATCAGATTTCCTCAGTTATAGATATAAACTGTTACATGGTAATGAGAAAATCATTTTATCTGTTTTGTTCTCCAATGAAGGTGGTTATCATCAAACTGGTAACATTTGAACTTGACCTGCCAGGATTAATCAGACAGGTAATAGTTATTTAGAAAAGTTAAATGCAAGAACTAAAGAGTTGAACAAGCTCAGTTCAAGTGCAATTCTCACTTATTACTTGTTGAGATACAGGATAATCTCTGTAACCCTAAGGTGCAGAAAATGGATATCATTATGTAATCATATAATCTCATTGTATATTTTATTAAATATTAGAGTGCAAAATTGTATGACATAGTATATTGACAATAGATTTATAATATATGTGTCTGTCTCATGATTTAAGAATATTAAAAGCTATAACTCTGATACACCAAGCTCTGGGTCTTTCTATTAGGAATTATCCAAAAAAATGATAGTTGCTGCTACCACTACCAGACCATAAAATAGGAAAACAAGCTTCCAGACAGAAGGAAAAGTACTTGGAGATGTGTTTATAAAATGCTGATTATGCCATAGAGAACCTGAGAATGAGAAAAACCTCTCTGAGATATACTGATAAAAGGAAATAAAATTCAATTAATGGATATTGGAATGTCATCACTGAGAGAACTTTGGCATCTTAATCTGGGCCTTTGCAGCCTCTTCCTTGGTTTCATTTGCATCTCTCCATCTCTGAAATGAGGCCCCTGACAGCACATTCTATAGCTTTCCAGAGCAGGTCAGAGCTGGCCTGGGGAAATGGAATGGCCTTGCTAACAAGTAATGATGGTCCCCACACAGCCTTTTACATGGGAATTAATCTTTTATTAAGAGAGAAAATTATGCCCCAATGCTTTGGGGGCTCTTTGCTCACTATTATACATGTCACGGGAAGCCTGTGCTCCTCTCCAGGGCCTCAGTCAAAGGCAATCTTCTCACATCTTTGGAAGCTGAGACTCTTAAGGGGCTGGTATCATTTTTCTTTTGTGATTGTATGTGAATGAGGAAATTGAGCACAAAAATACTTCTGACTGTTTACTAAATCTTCTTTTTCTAGTCATGCTTCTGGGAAGAACTCAGACTTCTAGAAGAGTGAGATTTTGATTCATTACCACATGTACTTTTTGCCTTGCAAAGAATATTTATTGCCAAGCTGAATAAATACCCCAACTTTCAATAGGGGCAGGCTTAAGGATTTTGGAGGCATGCTTGTGCATCTCCCTAACTGGAGCTGTCTGTGTTGCTCAGGGAAAATAGGGCTTCTTGGTCTTTGTAGCTGTCTGTGTTGCTCAGGGGAGATGCTAGGAGAGATGTATCCATCAATGTGTCCAACATGGATGAGTTTGAGGGACTAATGTGTGCAAAGCTCTGTATAAGAATGAGGCTGTAAGCTCTCATAGTACTGGAGGTGTAAAGCCTCCCTCTTGAAAACTGCAAACAAAGTTCAGGATGTTTCTTGGCCGGAGATCTTGGCCATCACCAGGATGCTGTTGGTGGAGAGGTGGGACACATGCAGTACTAAAAAGATGGATGAAGCCATTATATGAACAAAGGCATGAGGAGTCTTGTCTCCGTTAAAGGAGCAATATGAACAAGGGTGAGGAGGCAAGAAATAGCCAACAGGACATTGTATTGCTGAGTCCCTCTGTAGGGATGGAGAGCTCATAAGTGGGAACAAAGCTTCTAGTACTGCTGAGAAGGTTTTCTATAAAGACTGGGTAGAGGTCAAAAGTACAAGGCCTTTTGGGAAATGAGGCACTGCAGTCTTTTCAAAATAGGAATAGGTAGTTGTTGAGAACCTTAAGTCATGAGAGCTATAGAGGTTCAGTGCCAGCATTGATATTTCTTACTTGATTGGCCAAGTGTAGCCTTCCTTCTTAAATCCTTCTTAAATTTTGTACAAACACAAACAAGCACACAAAAACTATTTTTGCTGGAGGTTAACATTAAGTGAGATAATCCTTGTAGTATGCTAACATTATCTGACACATGTTAAACATGCAGTAGTTTTGAATTGTGTTATAATTGCCTGATCAGCTCCTTTTCAATCCCCCCAAACTGAGTAACAAAGCCATGAACATGTAGCTGATATATAAACTTAAAAGAGAATGCTCCTCCCCTGGTTTACAATCCCAGTTTACAGTTGATACACTGTATATGTGAGGTTTTGGAGAAATCTAGACATTTAGAAGAGTAAAGGATTCAGCGGAATTTGGGAGGTGAGTTCTCCAAGGTAAAGACACTTAGTCTGATGGATTCTGAGGCTGAAACTTTACATAAAGAAGAGATTCCAAGGGGATGGAGTTTCAGCATGGCAGGAATTACTTTACATAATGCAGATTATTTGTTAAAAAGGGGAGAAAGAAAAGTGGGCACAGACTCAGGAGAAAGTATAAGAGGGATGGAGGGAAGGAAGGAAGATACGAAGGGAAGGAAACTGATGAAAGAAGGAAAAATAAGAGGGAGGAGAAAGAAAAAAGAAGAAGGAGGGAATAAGGAAAGGGAGTTGGGGATAGAGGAAAGAGGATGAAGAAGGGAGGTGGGAAAAAGGAAAAAAAGTCATCTTGAACTTCTGCAAGTACGACATTTTAGCAATGATATCACCTTTTCTTTTCCCTACAAGGAAAATAAAATACCTATCTGGAATTCATGTGTAGATAGAGAGCTGAACTAAGTGTGTGGAAGTCCCTTCCAAGTCCACCCTTTTATGAGACTTCTGGTTTTGAATAATGTGACTTGCTGGAGAATTCAAATATGTAAAATAACCTTTGTTATTTTTGTTTTCCTGCATATGCTTTCAAATCCCAAACAGCAAAACTGAATTATTATCCAAAGTCATTATATGTATACATTTTGTGGTAGAACTACTACATAGCCATGGCTGATGGATATACTATTTCTTTCTCTTATTCTCTTGTATAAACACATGACATTTATGATTTGATCCCTCTGGAGTCTGGTTCTCTCTGAATATACAGAAATAGTTTCTTTATCAAAAATAGAAACCAAATGGAATTTTTCGTTTAGTGCAACTTAATGCTGCAGAACTAAGGGGATTTTTTTTTTTAATATAGCCCTTGTCCTTGGGAATCTAGACTTTTCTAGCTCTTATGCCTCTTTGTTACAGTTTGTCTTATTTTTCTATTTAAAAGAACAGCTTAAATTCCTACATTACTTTCAGTTTTCCACATCCTACATTGTATATATCTAGTGATTGAAATGTATTATTATGTTTTGGGCACTTGTTTCATTATTGCCTAAGAACTTTCATTTTTGGCAAATACTTCAAAAATAAGAACAACACACACTGTTGCTTCTCCCAGGTGGGTCTACTCAGAGAATCACAGCTTGGGTCTTTGGGACTGTGAGCATCTGGCTGTTGACCATGCAGATTTGGGGACACATTAGGTTCTGCTGTTGACCATGCAGATTTGGGGACACATGGAGAAACTAACATTTATCATTTTGTAGATTTGGGTATCTGTGGATCTGATGGCTAAGGTCTGTGTAAGCTGCTGCCTCTCGGGCTTTGTACAGGCTCTCTATTCTGAGTAGAAAATCATTCCATGTCCAGAGACTATTCTGTTAGTGATCAGTACATTTCCCCCCAAATCTGATTTTTCTCTTTAAAAATAATAGATAATTGGAAAGAATAAATTTTCTATAACTCTGGCTTAAGATTTGCCTTTGAATAGAAAGTGAAAATACTTTAGCAGGAATTTCAGCATAAAATTTGCTGCAAGTTGTGAATATGGATGAAAAGGACTTTTTGCTAGATTTTTGAAGGGAAATACAAGGTGGATAATTTCAAAACATTAATGTTCTTGATTTATGGACCTTGACAATGGCCAAATGTCCCTTAATGTGAGTGATGACTTTGCCCTGTCAGTGTAAAGAATTGGAGAAACATGGTAGAGGAGTGGCAAGAATTTGAGCAGGTGGCAAAGCCACCAACTACTAGTTTCATAAAAGGAGGCATGGGATTTTATTAGAGTGAACATTTTAGAGAAGTCAGTAGGCTGTGAATACCTCAAGTTTACACTCCTTATTTTTAGAGAAAAAGAACCACATTTTAGAAATAAGAGCCTGTGAAATCTCTTATTAGCAGGGCATGAACTAGGAGCTTGTTCTTTAAGCCTTGGTTCAGTAACCTGCCAGTCTGACTTAGGAGAACTCTCTCAGGCTCAACTGGAACCAGCTGGTGCAGCCTTCCTCTAGATCCTTCAGACTAGGCAGCATGGTCCCTATTATCGATATCCTATTATCTTTATCCAGGGGAACAATCTTCCAAGCCCTTTCTTTAATGTTTGTCTCCTGGATGAAGTCTTCTTTGATTAACCTGGACTTTCGTTTCTCTAAAGTCATGTTATAATCAGGCACAATCAGGATAGCCAGGATATGCTATGAAGCTAACACTTCCAGAAGCAATCCACACAGAAAAAAGGATGGGAATCAGAGGAACAATTCTGGGTTCACACCTCAAAAAGGCACCATATGCCCAAAGTGATGACCTATGATACAAAAGCCTTTACTGGAAAAAATTTGCAATCTATTTTGCATTGAACCCTTTGTCCCTACTATCTCATTTTCGACATTTCTCCTCCCCTCTGTGCTACTAGGGGGTACTTCCATACTGTCTGCACTCAGTACTTACTTCAAAATTTAAATTTAAGGGAACCCAAAGTTAAGACACCATATATTGAATTACTTAGAAGATCTCAGATGATAAGAACTATCCTTATCAGCACAGTGATCAAAATTATGCAAATTAGATAAATAATGAATGAAAAATACACCCTATATTAAAATCCATTTTTTTTTTGTTTGATGTCCTCTGAGGCTGTCAGATTGTACTGAGTTTTGAATGAATGCATCAGAGTTGTTGTTCTCTCCCAATATGATTTCAATTAACCACAACTGGTGTCCACCAGATCTCTTTGCCAGATGACTCAATGGTGTCATAAAGTCTCCTTCTTTGGAAAATTGCCCTTGGTCATGGAGTCCTTCCTCACCCAGGAGGTCATTCCAGACTCCAGAGACAGCCAATGACATAAGACCTGGGACCACCACAGGTGAATCCCCTTGTCTTGAAGGGGGTTCTGTGGCTGCAGTTCATACTCCAAAGTTTCTTGAAGCTAGCTATATATGAACTCATACTACCCTGCTCATCACCTTTCTCTGCCATACACTGTTTTCGTCATTCCTCTTTATCTTCATCTATACCTGAATTCTCACTGTAGGCTTAATTTTTACAGAAATTAATTTAAGACAGCTCCTGATATTCTTTGATCTTCCTTATTTTCCAGGGTCTTTTCTCCCAAGGGCCCTGACCAACCTACTTTATGTCCCATAGTGTGTGATGGTTCATGTTTTCAACATATTTCAGAAACTTAACCAATGCAACAAGATATGTAACCTGTTGCCCATTATCATCATTTTCACCTCTTCCTATGACTTGTGTAAGGATGACATATGACATCTCTTCCTAGGAGCAGTCAAGGAAGGTATAACACCTTTTCAGCACATGGAATTTCTCTAGGAAATGTTCTTGGGGGGAGGGTGGTGTATGGAAACCTGTCTCTTCTCTTTCTAGTCATAGAAAATTTGCTGCCACATCAAACTGGATGATATTTAATATAGCTCAGCTAATAACTTATAGGATCCCACTTTGAGTTTAGAATATTTTAGCTATCCTGTTGCTTTTGCAATTGAAGAGAGCAGAACAGTTAGAAAGATCAAAAACAACTTTTTCAATTCCCCAAGGCCTTGTTTAATGGAGTGTACACAATCAAATTTCAACAATCCAAGGCTAGATTATCCATGACAGTGTTTTTCAGACTTAAATGTGCACACAAATCACCAAGAGATCTTGTTTAAATGACCTACATCATTCGGTAGGTCTTGAAATGAAAGTTTCTCACAAGATGACTATGCTAATTGTCCACAGACTACATTTAATTTGCAAGGTCTTATATCTTCTTTCTTGTCTGTAGCATTTTTTATTTCTATGACTGTATAGATAATACAATATAAAGATAAAGTTGAAAGTTTCACATTGAGGCTCTTTATGACTGTGGAGTCCAAGCTAAATTGCTCTCTTGGCTTTTGGAGATAAACTTTGACTCAGGACAAAGAATGATGTTGTGCATAATCTGAAATAGGAGGAATGTTTACTTTTGCTAATTAATTTTCTAGATGGGATTAGATGTAGGTGAGATTTCACTTGAATAACTGGCATTCAGTAAATTCAAATACTTTAAAATGACAACAAAGCAAGCATAAATGCAGCCAATATCAAGAGCATCAATAGTCTGATATACAACAAATAAAGTACTGATTATAGCTTATTCACTTGCCCTTTGAAGTGATTACTTTATGAAGGGAAATTCTACACTTAGCTACTCCTGGAACAATCTACTTCACCATGGGCCAGGCTTTATTTTCAACCTGAAAAACTTGAATACATGATTTGTTTTACAATATTTCTTGAATTTTAAGTCTAGGCTTGAAGCAATTTATTTCTTCTAGATAGTTAATCCATGTGTCCCCGGTTTAACTGTCATCTGCAAGAAACTTTCTCCTATTTAGTTAAGTTTAAGACAATATACACTACTTTTATATCTTTACAAGGGCCTTAATAAAATGAATATTCACAATGTTTATAAAGCCATGATGCCATATACGTAGCATTGTTTACTCAAATGAGATTGTTGAGCAGCAAAATAGCATGAAATTTTAAAACAGTTTAGTTTCCCCTCAGACCAATATTTTACATCTCAATTTTAAGATTACTAATGTGCCAGCAAAAATGACAGAATAAGGGCCTAAGGACCTTTGAAAATTCTCATCCCCATAAAAGTTGTAAGACAATTGACAAAATTTTTCAAAACTCTGGACATCAACATTTCATAACTCTGGAAATTAATAAACTTGCATATGGGAAGCATTTATTTAGTAACAATTAGTAAATTTCAGTTAAAATAGCTAGTTTGAGTAAGTGTACTTATTCCCATCACCCCAACTCTTACCTCTATGATAGTTTTGAAAACTTAGAACTCATAATCATAGTTAAATGATTCATTTGATAACCATTACAAGAGAAATGGGGTTAAAACTCCTTCAAAACTCGTTCTCAAAGACTGTAATTATTTAACCTCTATTGACTACATTGAAGACAACAACTACAAAGCTTTTTTTCTTTGCTTTAATTTGGACTTCAGCTGATGTAGAGCAATTTACTTAGAATGTTTGTCAAAAACAGTTTGAGATAACTGCCTATTTTTGTAGCCATCTAAGGCAGTAGATAACAGTTGAAACAAAGAACAGTCTAACCAAATTAAAAAAAAAAAATCTCAAGATAAATAGCAATGAGGACACAAATTTCCAGAACTTATGAGGCAGAGCAAAAGTAGTTTTAAGAGGAAAATATATAGGCCTACATAAAGAAAGAGCTCAGATAAATAACCTTATCTCTCAACTCAAGGAACTCCAGTTCCCAAGGAACACAAACAAAGACCAACTGAAAGAAAAAAAAAGGAATTAATAATAACTGGAGTAGAAATAGATGAAGGAAAAATAAAGAGTCTAAAAGAAATATAAAACAAAGAACTGATTCCTTGAAAAAATATACTTGTAACTAGACTCACAAAGAATACCAAAAAAAATATTCAAATAGGATAAGAAATGAAAAAGAATTCACAACAGATATTGTGGAAACTCACAATAATAAGAGATGATTATGCACATTCTCATAGGCTAATAAATCTGATAACCTAAAAGAGATGGACAAATTCTTAGACTGATACAAGCACCTGAGATTGAAAAAGGAAGGAAGACTTGACTGATAAAAGCAAGAACATTCATCATCAATTAAAAATGACAAATTTGATGACTTTATGATAAAATGAATGTCCTTAGAAGAAATCATATTAACAGAAATAAGTCAAAAGAAAAAGACAGAAACCAAATGGTTTCACTAATATATGGGATATAGGAAAAAAATAAACAAAAGTCATGAGGAAAAGTCAAAACAAGCTAACCACCAAATGGAAACACACAATTTGGGGTGGGGGGGGAGGAAAAGGAGGAATGGTGGGGATGGTGGGGGGTGAATCCCTGGGATTACAATGATGTGAAATTTATATATAAATATTTTTTTTAAAAATAGAAACTACCAAAAAAAAAAAAAAAGAAAGAAAGAAAAGAAAGGAAATTGAAACTATAATCAGTATTCTCCCCAAAACAGAAGTTCAGGATCAGATAACTACACAAGTTGTTCTACCAAAACTTCAAAGATAAGCTTATAACCTATTCTGCTCAAACTCTTTAAAACCGTTGAAAAAGAGGGTCATTCTGTTGAGAAAGAGGGTCATTCTGAACTCACTTTAGGAGACCAATATTACTTTAATAGCAAAACCAGACAAAGAAAACACACATAAAAGAAAACTATAGAACAGTAATCTCCCTAATAAATAGAGGTACAAAATTCCTCAGGAATATTTTAGCAATCCAACAATTCATTAAAAAAATTCTATACCATGAATCTATACCCACAGCCACAAGTATATGTCATAACCTCCAAATCAATATAATTCACAATGTCAATAAAAGAATAGAAAAAGGAAATTATATAGTGAGAAAGCATCTGATAAAATTCAACATCAATTTATGATAAAAAATCTTCAATTAG
>PVHY01006287.1:35108-75694 GCA_004024945.1 Uropsilus gracilis
AAAAAAAAAAAAAAAAAAAAAAAAAAAAAAAAAAAAAAAAAAAAAAAAAAAAAAAAAAAAAAAAAAAAAAAAAAAAAAAAAAAAAAAAAAAAAAAAAAAAAAAAAAAAAAAAAAAAAAAAAAAAAACAACCTAAAAGCTTTTCCTTTAAGAGCTGGTATAAAATTTTAAAACTCTCACAATATAAGTGCAAATTTTCATGATCTTAATTAGGCAGTAGTTTCTTGGATATCACTTAAAACACAAATGGCCAAGGAAAATATAGGTGAATTAGACTTTAATAATACAAGTTATCAAATAAGCAAAAACAAACAAAAAAAACTGTCATAAAACTTCATCAATAGTTTGAAAAAATATTTCATGGAATGGAAGGAAATGTTGGCAACTAATGTATTTATGGCCTAGTATTCAAAATATATAGTGAACTCTTTCAACGCAATAAAAAGAAAATGGAAAAAAAACTTGATATTTTTGGAAAGAACATATGAAAATAACCAATTAGTACATGAGAAGATTTTAAGTGCTTGATAAAGGGAGAAATGAAAACCAGAAATATAACTTTGCATCAAATATATCTATATTAAAAATGCAGGGCAGTAAAAAAATAAATAAAAATAAACAGAAGCTAGTAGCTAAGTTTGTAGAAATTAGAACCCTGCACATTGCTCTAGGGATAAAAATGATCTAGATATTATAGAAAACAGTGTAGCAGTTTTTCATACAGCTAAACATATCACTATAGGACCCAGCAGTTCCATTCTCAGTGGTTGATAACATCTATTCACACATATTTGTAGATTATTGTTTTTCTTTTTGATTGAGCTTGACATTTTATTACAAAAAATAAATGTTTCTATCTAAAACAATTACTCTACATTTCAAATTAATTTTAATTTATTTTTTTCAATTTTTAATAGTTTATTTATATATAAAAATCATCTTTGTATTTCCTGGGGTTCACTGCTCAATGTCACTAGCAATCAGAGAAGTGCAAATCAAAACCACAGGGAGATACCACCTTACACCTTGCACTTGCATTCACCTTAAAATGTAAGAATGGCCCTCATCAAAAAAACCAGACAACAACAAGTGCTGGCGTAGATGCAGAGAGTGTAGAAGAATATTCATAATAGTGGTATTCATAATAAGGCAGTAGCAATTCAAATGTTTATTAACTTACTAATGGACAAACAAATGTGGTATTACCTGGATAATGGAATATTATCATGTAAAAGAATGATATCTTACAACATGAGTGAATCTTGAAAACATGCAAAGTGAAAATAATCAGACAGGTCACGTATTGAATGATTCAGCTAATGTGAAATGTCAAGAATAGGGAAGTTTGTTGAGTCAGAAAGTAAATGGGTGGTCAGAAGCTGAGAGAAAGGAAGAGAAGTGAAAGTGACTATTGATGAGTATAAACTTTGTTTTTAAAGGGTGATGAATATGTTCTGAAAATGAGGCAATGACTGCATAACCTTACAATTGTAGTAGAAATCGTTTAGTTATATATTTTAAAGTTATGTACTTTAAAAATTGTTTTATTTTAATATGGAAGCCATATCTTAATTTAAAAAAGTATTCTATAGACTGACAGACTGATGTTGCATGAAAATAAAATCAATGTGACTTTATAGAAAGGTGTAGATATACTAAACTTTTTTTACAAATATGAAGAAGGTTGCAGATCCAGCTATAAAGAAGATTGAAAATTTTTTACATTTTGTTAATTTTATACCACTCATTGACACAAACAATTGACGTTCAGGGCAAAAGGTGTATTTCCATTTTAGTCAGAATGTGTTATTTTAAATAAGGGTGCATCAATAATTTGCATGTCCAAAGCTGAAAAATCATGAGGAAGAAATTAGACTGAAGGAATAATTACAAACAGAAATAAGTTTGACACTGTTGTTTGTTGTCAACGAGTCAATAAGTTTGAAATAGCAGTATGAGAGAAGAGGTGAACAACATTAAAGGAAGTTTGGATTTCGATTTGAAATATCACATACTTCATTGTTACTTAAAAACCTGTGTATTCTTTTCAGAGGGGCACTCTCTGCAAGTGATAAAGACTCATATGTTAGCGCTACTCTAATGGAAGTTGTCACCTTGGGACTTTATTAAAAATAGATTTTTTTTGATTTAGCAATTGTGGGTGGAGCCTGAGATTCTGCCTTTATGAAGTCACAGAAGAGGATGATGCTAATTATCTACAGTTACCTCACACTTTAAATTGGAAGTCTTTCATGACTTTTTTTTCTTTATCCTAAGAAAAACTCACTATTATTATTATTAAGGATGCACACTATCCTTTCTAAAGAATATCCAGCAGGTAGTTGTTGACTAAATAAATAATTATCTGCTCTGGATGAATATCTTTCCTTGATATATTTTCCTAGGTACACACAGAGTGAAGAAAAGCTATAGCACATCACAACATGAGAAGAATATTGTGGTTTCTATCAGAAATTTCCTTCCTATATAATCTGAGCTTGCTGCTATTACCACGTTTCTGTGATGAAGTATGTCAAGTGAAGTTTGCTGTGAGAAGTGAAGTTTGCCTCTATCACGCATGGAAATTACTTCAATAAATTTACTTGAAGAAGTGAAACTAAATGTAAACTTTTTTGCTGTCTAAGATTCCTGCCTATCGGGACTAATAGCTATCTCCTTATGGTTTATTATCTCCTTATGGTTTATTAAAGCTGCAAAAGAGGTAATATTCATTATAGACCTTTTGACTTAAAGGCAAACACTACTTCACCCCATGAATGACTTACTGAAAACATGCCTCACTGAGGAAATAAAGAAAACAAATGAGGTCAATTCTCTTCTTTGCCAGCACCACCACCACCCTGAGGAAAATGACCTTTTATTTTATTCAAGATTAAAATAGTTTTTCTTCCAAATAGAATCTGCTACATCTACGATACAACAAGGCAGGTAAGACCAAACTGCTCACTTGATGGTAAGCCTTTTGAGGTCTCAAGTCATTAATAATCAAATAAATGACTATATAACATGCATTGAATACCTATTATGCATCCCAGCACTGCCATTGTTTATGTAATCATCACAAAAACCAAAGAGACCTAAGTTCCGAAAGAGCAAGAATTTTATTCCAATTCAGATCTACTGAATGAATCTACATACCTGCACAGGTGATTTTATCTCTGGTTGGTACTTGGAATGACACTTGTATAATATAATGCTTATTGTATGATAAACATTTGCTTATTATATGATAAGCATTTGGTCAATATTGTATATTGACCAATGAGCTGCAAATTAGATAATGTTCTGTTTTTTATGGATAATGTTCTGTTTTTTAGATAATGATCTGTTTTTATATGTTGTGTTTTTCTGAACCAGAAGTTCAAAAATTACGAAATTTCTCTTAAGTCAAAAAGCTAATTACCAAATCACAACAATCTAGGAGCATGTAAAATACACAACAGACCGGTTCTCTCCTTGTATCTCCTGTCTTGGAAAAAGTGGGTGCCTTGGAGTTGGAGTCATTCAAGTGCTTTGGACATGGCTTCATCTTCTAATTTTGATCAAAAATCTACTCTCTCCCTCAGGTCTAATTTTTTTGAACATAGGTCTCACAAAGCGTAGCAACAAATTAGGTGCATAGTACGTCCTGGAACTCTCTGAGAACCACTACACTTGGGGTTGCTAGTTTAGCAAATACAAATCTAAAGTAATTATTAAATTTCAAATAAGGACTAAACAATACTACAATATTCATTGATGCACAACATACGTTAGAGGCATCTCCATGAAAGGGGCAGTTACCATAGTCCCTGCTGTGCTTCCATGTTGTCTCTAGGGACTAGTTACTAGGAATGAGGGGGCAGGCTGAGCAGGCATGTGGGCTCAGAGAGAGAGGAAAGAGCTCGTATTATGGCTGTCTGACTTACATCCTGGTACTGTTAGGAAGTAAGCAAAAGGGACCTGTGGAGGGAGATATGTAGACATACCTGAAAGAGACTCACAGGTGAAAGACATATGAGGAGGCTGACAATGCAGCTGTTATATTGATTTGTACTTTCATTTTATTCCCGATGTCCCATTCCTCCTTGGCCCCTTTTACCCCCTTCCTATGGTTCCCCACCAGAAGGTGCCTTAGGTTTGTGGCAACCTTCTCGTCTTCAGCAGCCTACCTTAGGCCCATCTTGATTGTCTGTGTATTTGCCCACCAGAGGATGGGTAATTTGGGGTGATTTATTAAAAATCCTCAAATGCCTTTCTTCTCTCTCATACTAATTTTATTAATATTTTTTCACAATAAGCCTGTTTTGCCTTTTGTGCATTATTGGTTGGATCCCTTTAGAGCATGCAAGTTTGGAGGTCTAAAGGGATACTTTAGATACTTTAGATTCCGAAATCCAACTTTATCTGGCAGTCCTAATGGTGTTAGATCATGACCCCTGCCCAACATGTAGCAAGAGCCAAATGGTGTGGGTTAAATGGATAAATAAATAATGAACAGGGGACATAGATACGTGAGTGAATAGATGATTATTTAGTTCTCTGGTGCTCTGTGCTTTGGCACATGTCGGTGTGTGTCCTGTCTGACAGCATCTGCAGCATCACCCCATGTTCTTGAACCAGCACACATCACTGGGATCTAGGATAATATTTAACCTGGTTGCAGTCATAAGATTTCCCACCCTAGACCTTCTCGCTTGCCTTTATCTTTCACTCCCCACAGGCTGAGGAGCGTGGTACAGGAGTGAAAGAACATGATTATCAAACAACTTCAATGTCGTGTTTGATGAACGGACCCCACTGCCACCCCTGCATTGGTGTCTTACTGTCACTGCAGCAATGAACTACACAGTTAGTGTGTTGAAAGAAAAATATTCATTTATAGTTCTGGAGATCAGTTCTGAGATGTGTAAGGCTGGAGGGAAATTCTTCTCTTGCTTTTTCTGGTGTCTAGAGTTCACACGCGTGTTCTGGTGTGTGGCCGCCTCCACCCGCAGCTGCAGTCTAGCCTCTGCTTCCAGCCTCACTTCTACCTCTGGTTCTCTTATCTTCTTTCATAAGAACACTCATGTTGGCTTTGGGCCTATCCAGATAATCCAGGACAACCACCCTATTTCTGAAACTGGAAAATATTGACTAAAGTTGTCACAGACTCTTGGGTGTTAGAATTCAGATATTGTTGAGGTCTTTATTTGGCCAATAACACTGAGTTAATGTGTCATTATGTTGCACAGTAGTCTTTTTAAGTGTAGGCTGATTAAATATAAACCTTTAAAGTAGATGGACATGTGTATAACTTTTAGTTTTCTTTTTCACTTTTAAAATATCCTGGGGGCTTCTGAGAAACCCTACTTGAAACAATGTTTTCTTATCTTAAGGAAGAATTGCAGTTTGGTACACCAAATCTGGGTTTCTCAATCTTGGCTGCTAGTTAGAGTCAATTGAAGATCTTTTTTTTTTTTAAATCTCAGTACCAGACTCCACACCAAATTAATTAAATTAGCATCTCTGGGGGATGGGTCCAGGCTTCAATTGTTTTAAAAGCTCCCTAGGTGATTCCAATATGTCTCCAAAATTGAGAGTCACTGCATTCAATTTAACTACCTATTGTAAGGCTCTTTTCTCCTTTATTCCTCCACTTTCCCCCTATCTCCTCCTAGCCTATTTTTCTTGTGTCTATGACTTTATCTCTCTCATCATATTATTTTGGTTGTGTCATATTCAATAAGGAAAAGCATAGCTACTCTCAAAACAACAATATTTTATGACATAGTAGACAGTTCTTTTGTGGGAACATGAGCTGTTCTGCTCTACCCCTGAATAAACTACATGGCATCAGCAAATTCTCTGCCTCTCTGACCTTTATTTATTTCCTCATGGGTAGAAAGAGAGGTTTAAAAAAGCCTCGTCGTGACCAGTTCTCGTTTATAAACCACACATTTCTATTTGCTGAAAGAAGAGTGAAAGTCTTAGGGAAACGGTTCTGGATCTCACACCTAAAAAATCGATGTGATTTAATTGAAAGAAACCATTTATGCATCGCTGTTTACCTTTGGTATGCTTCCTACACAGCAGACCATGAGAATGCCTTGAGGTCATGTGATTTACTTGGGAGGTAGTGCCAGGTTGTGCCAAAACAGGTGATTCAGAGCAGATTCTCATGCCTACGCTTGTGGGTCATCTGGAGTTTAATCCTATTAGGAAATTTTGGAGTTAGTGTAGAACACAGGCCTTAGTTATCCCAACAGAGGGGAGAAGTCACTGGGGTAGGGAGGTGTACTGTGTGCTGAGTTTTGATTTGTCACAGTCAGTAGCTGATGGCTGCTCCTGGGGACTGTTAATGCACCAGTCCTTTCGGTCTCCTGTGCACAAGGGCAGATAACTATAGTATGGAGAGAAGTCCTCAGGCAAAGCATTGCAGATGGTGCTGTTTGGATGTCAGGTCAGTGTGCACTACAGGGCTTGGGCCAAAAATGTGGAGAGATGCTAAAACAGCTCTTAAAAAAATGGCTATGTCTGCTTGTTCTTTATACTTGAATTAAGGGCATCTGTGGAATAAATATACTAGTATTTCTGAAACACTTTGAGCGCACACCCATATTTTGAGAAAACTTCTTTACCTCAAAGTATTGTTTAAAACATTTTCTCCCCATAAGAAAAGACTCGGTTTCTTTTATAAAGCAGATGAATATTTTCAGCTTATTTGGGCACCATTTAGTTAGAATATGTTTCAGGACACTAAATGACATTTTTTTCCCTCAAATAGCAGGAGTTTAAGGAGCTAAAATTTCAATTCTGAAGGTAAGTGAAATGGATATTGCTTTCAGGTATTGACAATTCCCTGTACAGGTATTAAGGAGAAAAGGTTTTGCTGGTACGCTACATAGCTCATGCCTAAGTCTAAAGGGAGAAAGATGTTCTTTCTATACCTGTGCCAGAGCCTACAGGCATTTTTATTTTCTTCCTCCTGAGTCAAGAATGTTACCACTATTACTCAGGCTGTGAGATAGCCTAGGTGAACTAAACTGCAAATTGGTAGATTGAGTGTCACTGCATGTTCTGTTTGAACAGGTGGACTAATCGTAAATGGGTGGTTTCTGTCTAATATCTTCTGTAAATAAGTTGGTGGACCAAACAGAAAAAATGTAGCACACCTAGACAAAAGGTGCTATGTCCTAATAAAATGTCACAATTTTAGGAGAGGGCAGAAGGCTGAGGGTTCCCTGTATGCACTTAGTAAAAATTTGGCCAAGACTAACCGAAGTCTCATGAGCATGCTAAAATACATATCTTTAGGTCGAGGCTAAAGTTGCTAACAAGACACAAAGTCTGAAGCTGCTCTAACCCAACTGCACATGCCCCAGTACAGGTCAGCCCAAAACAACGCTGTTCCCCCGCTGCCCTGCCTGGGTAAATGGACTCTTTAAAAGCACTCCCCTGGCTCCCTCAGAAACTTTGTTTTTGGAGTGCGCCCTCTTTGTGCTAGCCCTTTAGTCCAAACACCTTGTCTCGATGCATAATCCTCTGTATTTTTGTTGAATTCTTTTTCAAAGAAGGTAAGGAGTCATGAGTTCAGTAGCACCGTTTATCAGATGTTCTCTTTAGACCACGGACTCCTTCCTTGTCTTACAAACCACTGAACAGAATGGGTTGACTATCACTCAATCTAACTATTCCAAAAGGATGCTAGGTGATTTTTATTCTTAAATTGAATAAATAGCATAAAGTTATCTCCAAATTGGAAATTGTACTGGAGATTCATTTTCTGTAATAAAAGAGTGATAAATATTTGACTTCAGACCTATTATTCTTATCTTTTTTGACATTATTTACCAGAGTCTTCACTGGGATACTTTTCTCCTGAATGTTCAGTAAACTTTTTGCTGGGAAGAAAATAATTGTATCTAGTGTGGTACATTCACATGGTTCTATGGGAAAGGTTTTATGAGAATTCATGAAAAAATAAAGGTGTCTCAGTGATCTACTACTTGTTATTCATTAAGTTATTACAAGTCATGGGGTGGAGGTTAGGGGGATGAGGAAACAATGAAAGGCATTTTAAATCCACAGCTCATTTTTCTTTAGAATGCACCTGTCTTTACTGCCTCTTATGACCAATAGACTAATAACTTCCAAAGGTATTATAAATATTGAAGAAATGCCAATGTACTATTATCCTTAGAATTATTGGTAGGTATTGTTGTGATGTTGAATGTGGTTGTAGGAGTTACATTAAGATGGGGATCAAAAAGAGGATGCTGATATTTCTCCTGTATAACAAACTGAATAAATGCTGAAAACCTTCAATACATTTGTAGTGCCAATTTCCATTGAATTAATACCACTTCGGCTTCTTTGCTTTCCTTTCTTTCTTTTTTCATTACAACATTAGAGGGCATATGGAATCCCAGTTCTCATTGTGCTTAATGAGAACTTCCTTTAATTTAGTGATCCAATCTTTCAAACTTCAAGAAAGTCATATTTGGGGGATACTGTTTTTATGGTAGATGAACGTTTTTTGTCAGTTATAATTTTCGACCTATTACCTGGCGAATCGCTAGAAGTTAGCTTTGGAATGCACTAGTGTCCTTGAAAATCCAAACATAAAAAAATAAAGAAGTTTTTTATATTTTTCTCCATGGGATAAATACAAAATCCAGAAGTGTTCACTTCTGGATTGAGAGGAGATCGAGAGGAGAATGTTAAAACAAAGACAGAATTTCCTTAAACTATTAATCCAGAGGTTTAAGTGGTTTTCTCTTTGGAATAAGAATTAAATGAAATGAAAGGATTTTTCACATTTTCTCAATTTCATACTCAGGGATTCAAAGGTGGTGGCTGGTTAAAAGGTTTGACTTTGCTGTTGGAAAATATGAATTAAAATGTGCTTAGATGCAAGATGTATATAAACAGGTTACTTTTTGTGAGTGTGGATTCCTTATCTGTAAACTTAGCATGTAGATACTATAACCCATATGTTGCTTTGACATTTCCTGAACAATAACAGTGATGCAGTAAACACTAATTTTTCAATTGTAGATTTACTGACTTATGTTGTTAAGAAAATGCTTTTGTAGAAGTGTCTTAAGTTAGATTGCAGAAGTTGTCCCTTAGACATAAACTCATTTGAAATGACCTATTATGGAAACACAACCAAGAAAGACTCATGGAGGAGTGAGGGGAACTGGATGAAGCTGCATGGGAAGAACATGAGTTATGGAAACATTTCAGTCTAACTCTATGGCAGATCCACAGCTTCTCTTCCTCAAGATAAGGGAAAGAAATTTCATCGAGCACCAAATAGTCAACAGTTAATACTTCTCTTGGCATATGTAACTACCAACATTTTTAGCTCTAGATGTGCAAGCAAAATGACTTTAACAGCTTCAGGATGTTATTCCAATCAAAGGCATGGGTTGCCTTTTTTTTAGAAGTATAGAGAACAAGGAAGAGATAGATAGAAAAGTGCTAAAAGCTTTCAGGAAAAAACATGGATCTATACACATGAAGCAAATCCTTAAAAAAAAAAAAGAAAAACAAAACTAGACACTAAATATGTTTTAGACCTGGTTGTGAGAAATTATACACTACTACTTTCCAACAAAAATATGGCACTACTCAATATGAAATATTTCATATTCAAGTTTGTTTCCATAGGGATGCACCCACATGTATGAATACATTTTGTATTGTCTGGGCTTTTATGTTCCTATTTTCAGAACAACTCTAATGAGCACATAACAGAATCACTTTCATTTCTAACTCTTCACTGTATCTCTAATTAATGTAAGAATTAGAACAACCCAGAATAAGACTCCTGGGTACCAAATGATCCAGAGTATAAGCATGCAGCTTACAGTTTCTGTAACTCTTCAGGGAATATGACATATATGCCCTTTTTCCAAGCTCTACTCTGGTCAGATGTGTGATGTTTAAGCAACTTGCTCAATTTCTTCAATGATAACAATCATGAAAAAACACTGTGTGCAATGTTCTTACCTTGCACTAGGCACCCTGCTAAGGATTTTACATTCATAGAATTTAGAATTTAAATAACTTGCTAATGTATGCATCACTCCTTTCTTACTAAAGCAAGTCATAATGAGGAATACAGAAATATGAAATCTCAGCTTATTTATTCTTGAAGTAGGATACATCTTGGCCTAATGTATGCTCCAGAGCTCCCCTTGGGGTAAAACTGAAGTTGGAATTTGACATGAACATTCTCCCTTCTCACTTAGCTTCTTCTCCTTCTACCTTCTACCTCCTTCATTCACTTGGCTTCCTCCCCTTCTGATAATGGGTTGAAGTTTTCAACAATGGATGGTCTTGCTGAAATAGTCTATGTCAGTTATGTGAATAAAAGAAAGTCCAATCAGACTCTAGGGTAGGACAACCTGAGGGTGAATTTAAGCCAAAATAAGAAGGTGCTGAGGAGAGTAGGCTTCAGCCTTTTAAGTGTGCACTCCAGCTCTCCAAAGTATTGTTATAGCTTGGAAGGAAAAGCGAAGGACTCTATTCCTGGACTCTAAAGAAGGAAGGAGTACCAGCAGCTGCATCCAGCTGTCAACTACTGAGGTCGAGAAGCAAAAGACTTCAGAGACTGGGTCTCTGGTTCTGTCTCTGACATTGCCTTATGGAAGCACAAAAGGCCTGGTGTTTCTAAGTGTGTTTTGGTGGAACACTCCTGGTGACCACTCCTGAGCATCGCTACTGTCCAGCACTCCTGGTGACAGGTTACTGACACTCTGCTTGGGTGGTGAACACTAACTGGGTGAAATAGCTGGCCCCTTGTGGCTTTATTAAGCACTTTGTTTTCCCTTGTAAAACCTCATGGTTGTTGGCATCTGAAGTCTCTTGTAATTTTAGTGTGGATGAAAGATCCCACAGATCTGTCATGTCCTGTCTTCTATCAGGCACCATCCTTTGATTAGCTGCAGCCCTAGCTATTTGTTTCCCACCTAGTTTTGGTGCCATTTGCACATGGTTTCACATATACTTTTACCTAAGCTGTTATTTACTCCACCATTCTTTCCTGATAATAGTTTTTTTTTATTTTTATTTTTTTATTTGAAAAATTCATATTATTGATTTCTCACATTTGTGCATTAATTGATCCCTCCTCCCCTTCCATACCCCCCCCTCCAGTCACTCCATCTCCAATTTTTCTGTGATTTGTTTGTTGGTTAAGTTGACGTTCAGTTGTTCGTTGTTTGGCCCGTTGGTCTCTTCTGATATCTGGTAAATGTTTGTTTGTTTTTGCATATATATATTTATATTTATATTACATTAGTCCATTATTGTGTACCCCCGGGGCTTTCCCACTTCACTAACATTTGTTATCCATGCTGATCTTTTGTGCTCTTCACCTCCCCCACCTTCTTCCCCCTCCTCCTCTCTCGCTCCATGGTTCAGTCCCATTGGTTGTTTTCATCCTTTCTTATTTGGTTGTTTTTCCCGATATCCATCATATTAGTGAGACCATCCTGCACTTCTCTTTTTCTTTTTGACTTACTTCTGCTAATATGAGTCTTTCTTGTTCCATCCAAGTTGCTGCAAATGACATGTGTTTGTCCTCCTTGATGGATGCGTAGTATTCCATTATGTATATGTACCACTTTTTTTTAGCCAATCATTTGTTTTGGGGCATTTGCTTTGTTTCCAATTCTTGGCAATTGTAAACTGGACTGCAATGAACATACACGTACATGTGTCCTTTTGAATTAGTATTTTCATGTCCTCTGGGTAGATTCCCAGTCATGGGATTGCTGGGTCAAATGGTAAGTCCACTTTCAATTGTTTGAGGGTCCTCCACAGAGTCTTCCATAGTGGCTAGACCAGTTTGCACTCCCACTAACAGTGTAAGAGAGTTCCTTTTTCTCCACATCCACGCCAACTGAGAATAGTTCTTAAAAAAACAAAAACAAAAACAAACAAAAAAACCCCACACATCTCAGGTATATTACCAATTATAAGAACTAGGAAAAGTTGATGACAAAGCTTGTGCCATCAAGGGTAACAATCCACATTTTAACTCAGATCTGGTTCATTCTCAAAGTTCTGGTACCGCCTTATAGTTTTTCCAAATAAACTGAGGCACTCATGTCAACTAAGGCATAAGTCAATAGATAATGTCACAGTATTTTATCTGTTAATTCCCACACCAACCCATGCCCCCAGTCCCCCTTTAAGAACAGCAAATACCTCTTATCATATATTCCTATATTGAAGGTCTTAGACGAATAGAGTCTGTGGGATTTGGGAACAGGAAAGGAAGGGGAGAAAAAAATCTCTTCCCCTAATAGTCCATTTCTGTAGCTTGATAAAGTGTGTGTGTGTGTGTGTGTGTGTGTGTGTGTTTATAACTTCATTCAGGCAAATACTTTAGACATGTGCCACCATGTAGGGAAGGGGAGTATGTAGATTAAAGGAGGGTGTGGAAGGAGAACAGTTGTGTCCAATTTGGGAATGCAGACTTGACTGAGATAAAGTCTTTGGTTCTCTGGATTTTGTACTTTGTGTCTGAGGTGCACACAACCACCCAGTCCTTGCACTCATTCCTCCCAGCCAACATGCTCTGTAAAACTTCTTCAACTGCATGAGTCAGATCCAAGTTAAACCAGAACTAACTGTGACACTAGAGTGATTTGTTTTTCCTCCTAATTCCCACCTCAATGCCTGCTTTCTAGGCTGTTCTACAAGCAATCTTTTTCCCTTCATCATAAAAAGGACCTGAGTTCTCATTAGTGGACTGTACACATTTAGTACTTGCTTCTATAGACTTTAATCATTAGGCAAATATTGACACATTATCACTTATGTTAGATTAAGTTCTAACCAATTTGTAATGTATGCACAAGGTGTATGATGAATTTACTTGTCTTAATCAAAGTTGTATGAAAATACAGCCTGAAGCGAAAAGTAAGCTTCAAATCTAATTTAGGAGGTGGAAGTCCAGGGAAGTAAGGATGAAGACAAAAGAAAGTGAGGCAAGGAAGGATGGGCAAGTACAGGTACTGTACTGTGCTAGCCATTGCTTTAAGGTGATCTGTAGACAGATCCAATACGTTACGTGCCAGGCTGGCTACAATATCTTTGAAGAGAATTTATACATACTCTACTTACGGAAAATTATAGCCAAAGTTTGCCTACATTCATATAAGGTAAAGACTATTCTTTAATTTTAACAAATATAGCGCAAGAGAGGTTAAGTAACTAAATCAAGTTAACACATTCAGCGTTTGATGGTGACCCAGGAACATCTAACTCCATGGCTTTCATTGCTAGGCTTTAACTCATAATTGTCCTTAGAGCTTAAATCTTTATTCTGTGTTGACTAATGATGCTTACTTAATTATTTGACATTTTTGCTATTCTCCTTAAGTTGCTATACTTCTTAATTTTTATGTTTTTTTTTTGGGGGGGGGTGGAGCTGTAATCAAATGTATATCAAATATATAATACATTTAGATGGGGGAGCGACTATCAGCAATTATTACAGAAAAAAGACCTCAAGAGAAAGCCTACCATATACACATTTTATCCTAAGGTGAGAGATGAGGCTTTCTGTGGACTGATAGGTACAGAGAGCCATCAGAGATTAGCTGCTTCTCCACAAGTCTGCAGCATGTGTAGATCTTTAAGGTTCTGAACTTAATGTTATCTTTCTAGGAAAACTGATATCCCTAATTTGCTTTGGATATTTTGAAAGATTGGACCATGAATGTGTTGAACTATTTTTATGTGGCTTATGGAACCCATCTCATGCTGTGATTTAAAGACTGCATGGGGCTAGGGTGAATACCTGGTACAATATTCAATCAGAGATTTCTGCCATATTTATCCAGCTGCACTTGAAAACAAAGGAAACTACATTCAAGGGCAAGGTCAGTAAGCAAACCAGGGCCTCCTGAGGCACCAGGGTGTGTGTATAGCTCTTCTCCATCAGTGTAGTGGGAGATGTGGTCTTCTTTCCCATTAGTGTTAATGGAGCAATTGTATGAATCCACCACATATGACTGTGTATTCTCTCATGTTTGATATCTTAATGCATGTAATTACACCTCTAGGGAAAGACTTGCCTCCTCTTAAGTGCTCCCAATTCCCATTAATGATAATGGAAGAGACACACACATACCCACCATGGCTTAGAAAAGTGGGCAAAATATGAAAGATGATTAGGTGTTGGGGGTGTCACGGGAAAATTTCAGAGACTAGAGGGATCATCTAAAATTATTTCCCTCTCCAGGCTTATTTAAGCAATTTTATCATATATAGTCATTTTTCTTAAAACTATTATCAGATAATTGACTGGTTGATGACTACACATATTTGAGATATCCTTTGGGAACTGGGGTGTATTTATGAAGAAAGGGAGGAAAAAGGGTGCTGAAGGTGTCCCATTTAGTCCCATAATAACACTGAGGTGAATCAGCAAGAGGAAGATAAAGCAAAGCATGGCAAGGGAGTTCTTTCTTTCCAACAATGTGTGGGAAGAACAGACACAAACTCTAAGACTGCGCTGTGTTAGGGAAGAGCAGGAAAGCAAAGAAAGAACATGCCACTTTCTTCTAGAAGATGTTATTCTATCTTTTACGAAAAGCAAGACAAGCCTTTTGGCTCTACCCTACTGTTTTTTCTTTGTGGAGAGTGCACTTATATAGGTATTTTATTGTATGAGATTATTAAAGGGAATTGTACATTCTTGAGTAAGCTATATGTTAAAAATCTACCAACCTTTATTTACACTTTCAAAAGTTTAGCTGATTTTTTTCTTGTTAGAATTTTGTACTTATGCCACACCTGTAAGAAGTTTAAGACTGTCTCTTGCTGGTGGAACTGGTAAATGCTGGGGGGATGTTTAAAATATTTCAGTATAGTGACCACAGTTGCTAAAATTCATTCAGATTTATAACTTTAGTTTAAACTCTCTTTGATTTACATTGTGTGTGTTTAATGTAAAGTCTTGCAGAGATAATTCTGCAGATCATACCTACAAGGATAGTGGGGAGCAAGATAATCCTCCTGACCACCTCCTTGTTCTTCTAGACTGGAAAACAAGCATCAGAAAGATTATAAGGGGGAAAAGCCAAAAAAGTGTCTAATAATTACATGTATATGTCCTATATAGATGGGAGAGACTCAGAGTGACTTAGTATCTCCCCCAGTTGACTTCAGATGCCATCTTAAGTAACTTTGCTAAGATTCAAGTCTTTGAGGGAGTGAGGAGAAAGGTAAGATCAATTAGGATGGACACTAGGAGAGGCACACTAAATTAAGGTATTTAGGTTAATTTTTGTTTTCTTTTCTATTGAAAACAAATAAATTAGATCATCCTAGTATAATTCTGACAGAATTTTATATGTAAATATCTTTTTTAAGCAACCTATACTCAATCTTCAATTCCCCTTTCTATGAGATTTATCTTTTTTAAAAATATATGTATAGATATGTGCATATATATATATATTGTAGTGCTATATTTTCCTTCTCTACATGAAAAAAATTTTCAGTGAGCACCTGGACATGATTCACAAAGGATTCTTCAAGATGGTAGAGAAAAGAAGTAGAAGGGGAACATGGAGAGAGACCAAGAAGGACTTTGCCTTTATTCTCCTTAAACATTTCAAGAGGGCAGAAAGCATAAATGTATTATTGAATAGAGTACAGTTACAGAAAGCACTCTTTCTGTGGGCAGTGTTTCTTGTCCCCCCACTTTTTGAGGGATGAGTGTTACAGACATAATTTGAGACCCTAATGAAAGGGAGAAATTCTCTTGTCAGACACACAGAGAAACAATTTTATAAAATTTTTCATGTTCACAGATCTGGCATTAATCCATGGGCTACAAGTTCTGGTGAAGAGTGAAATATTTATAAAAGTCTAAGGTTAGAACTTTAGGATGACTGGGGAACTAGATCACAAAGAATAATATTCTCAGTTCTCTCATTTCTAGCACTCCCATATTGAATGTGAGATTTGGTAGGAAGATTTTATTTCATTTTTTCATGAAACCGATGATGAATATATGTATGTGCATATGCTTTTTATGTTTCCAGTTTTTTTGAGATAATATTGGTTTACAACACTGTATATTATTTATTTTTAGTTTTTATTTATATAATTTTAAAAAAATTAATTGCACACACACATACACACATATGTATATATATATATATATATATATATATATATATATTACATAATTGTCTACCCCCAGGATCTCTAATCATCTTATCACATGAGTCATCTTAATCTTTGGTGCCCATCCCTCTTTGGATTTTACCCTCCTCCCTCTCTGTTGCTCTATGCTTTAGTTCTGTTGACAGTTTTAAATTTTCTTGTCCGTTTGTTTAGTAGCACTGCATTTTATTAGAGGAATAGGCTCACACCTTTTAAGATGTATGCTATTATACCGCACTTACCAACAAAAACACTCACAGTCCTTTACTACAGATGATTGGGCCCTTCCCTCTTGTTCCCCCCTCCACTCTCACTCCCCCATTATAATCAAGCAGACTCAATTTTGTCATCATATTTCTTGGGTTTGTTTTGTTAGTTGTAGATGAGTAATTATCCATTGTCTACATACCACAGTTCACAGTTCTTCTAATTCACTCATCTACCCTTGTTTGCTTGAGCAGTTTCCATAAGTTGGTCATGGTAAATAGTACCACAATGAACATAGACATGCATGCTTCCCTTCAAAGTAGAGCTTTTTGCTGATAGATCTGATACATCCAAGAGGGGAGAGGAAAAGAGAGAAAGGTGGAAGGATGAGAATGGGGTGGAATCCTGACGTGCTATGGCAGAGGAATGTGGGGGTTTTGGTGGTGGGACAGCTATGATGATCACATCTAAGGAGAGAAAGTCTATATTATCAAATATTAACAAAGATGTAAAATAATGACATTTCATTAATTGAAAACAAAAAAAACTCATGAAAGTGGTATTTTAGATTCTTCAGATAGATACCTAGGGGTGTAGTTGCTTTCTTGAATATATGTTAAATCTTTTTTTAATGTTTTAAAAAACCTTCACATTATTTTCCATAGGTGCTGGAGCAGTCTACATTTCTACCAAAAATGTTTGTGTCTCCTTTTTCATCATGTCCTCAATAACACTTGATATTTCTGTTCTTTTTTTAATGTTGATCATTCTCAGAGGAATGAGGTGGTATCTCATAATGGTTCTGATTTGCATTTCTATGATAAGGTGATTCACTTTTTCTTGCCCCTCCCTTTATCATGTGCACGCATGCACACACACATACACATACACACATACACACATACCATTCTTCCATGAATGTAAATCAGGAACGAATCTACAGATCATTAGTAAGGTTCTAACTTTTCCTCCATTCTTACCTGCTTTTATATCTATAGAGGTAGAAATAGCAGAAACTATATACTTAAAGCCTTTAGAGGACAAAAATATAATGATTAAATGCTTTATTTCATTACTCTGGAATAAGCAAAATCTCTGTCATGTGAAACTAAAGCAGTTACTTTTAATAATTTGTTAACATTCACATATTGGGAGGAAGATCTTCAAAAGTGAGCTATTGCTGATTCCTTAATCAAATTTATTCATTCCTGAGTTTGCAAGGTACAGATGATTGTGACTTCAATTACTACAGTAGAAACTTGTCTTGTTTTAGCTCTATGTTTCCTAGAAAAGTAGAATCTCAGTAAAAATCAATACATCTTAGAGAATAGCATATTAACTGCATTTTATTTTTATTTTTCAAGTCACTATCTGAGGTTAGGTCAAGATAAGTGCTGAGTTACAGTATATTTGTCTTAAATCTATCATTGCTTTTGAAAATTAGAGTATTATTTTTAGTTGTACCTACAGATTCACTTTAAGTCCCCTTACAATTTAGTCCTATCATTTTAGCCTGTTCATTTGCTCTAAGTGATAAAGGCGTATCTGAGATAAAGACCCTGTCAACAAATTCATTATTCTTAGCTGTGCTTACTACCAATTATGGCTGACAATCCATTTTGTTAATGACTCCTGTAGTCTCCTGTTTATTCCTGTGTCTGTGAGTGGTAGCATGAAGAATCCAATGTGTGAAAGAATTGTTCACCACCAATTCTTTCTTTGCAAATGTTTCCTAATTCAATATGGTCTCTTTTCCAAGGATACTTCATCATGTCCCATGGAGAGATGGGGGCTTCCTATAGGTTTTACCTAATTATGTGGTATAGATCAATCTTTTCAACATCACTCCAAATTTTTTGTTGTGAAACAAATGTGAGGCAGTAATTGGAGACAGGAATATTCAGATGCAATTCCAGAAGATAAGTTAGTCAATATAACAGTGTGTTCATCTTGAAAGTCTAAGGCAGGGCAACCTCTTTACCCCACCCTGAACTTCCACCATCCAGGATTCTGGCTTTCCTTTCACCTTTTATTTCAGATCTATTATTTCATCTTTCTTAAATAAACTTGTCTTTTTCAGCTAAAAAAAAAGATTTAAAAAAGAAATTCCAAGGCACTATTCCTAAGAAAGGCAATCATTCAGAGATACAATTGGATAGAATGTTAAAATCACCATAGTTTTTCCTTTTTTCTTAATTGTTCCTTTCTTCATTAGCTTCAGACATAGAGAAATGATAAGAAATGCATAGTAAACCATAAGGGATGGGCTATGAATTATAGAGATGGGTTATAACATCTAATGGTTTTACCAGTGTGGTCTGATCTGCAAACCTCCATCAAATCTCAGACACTGTCATCTTTGCTAGTTTTGAATAATAGTCAAGTATACAAGAAAAGATTACAAAAAGGATCTTATTTATGTATACCTGGTGTTACTAATTGTGATAGACAACCTTAGACAAGAATCCTCAAGAGACTGTACCCACACAAGTGAAGTTCAATATCATTCAGAATTATTTCATGTCTCTGTGGGCATGATGAAGTTCCTACTGTAGAGTACACTGTTCTTTGACAGTAGGAAGCTAATTCTATTTAACCCCTCCTTTTTTTCCCTTTACACTCAGATCCAGTGTTTTAGGTCACTGGTAAGAAGTCATGGTATATGGTCAATATAATGTACTTAAATTGGCTTTCTGTCAAAATCACCATGCTCTTGACATCCTTGCCACTGGATCCTTAATTGGAAATGTATATTACAGGGTGTTCTGGGTCATAGGAAGACCCTGGGTTATCATTAGCAGGACCCAACTAACAGGCATTTCAGAAAATCAGATGTTAAATGGGGAACTCACAAATTCAAATTCACCTAATTCAGGACCAAAAATGCAACAGAAACACCCAAGTTGGTAAGTTGCCACTTGTTTCCATTTACTGCTGCAAGTATGCCTCTGCACACTCTCCTTCCTTTTTGCTTTAGTCTGAAAGAAGGAACTATGTTTAAATTGCGTCTAAAAACAGGTTTTACTTTCTAACACTGATTCTGAAGGAGTCACCTGTGAATGAAACCCACAGTGGAGCTTGAGAGATCAACAAATACTGCTCGAATACCCCTCTCTTTTGACTCTATTTGTGTAGTCATAACTCTAACCTAAATTTTCTTATTTTAGATGATATATGATTATATAATTTATTAGTCAAGGTATGTTAACAGTAATAATCTTGTGCCTGTCAGTACCGAAGCACAGCAAAGATATATTTTCTACATGTGTAGTGTCTACTCAGTGTCCAGAAAATGCTTCAAGGAAATGGTCTTCTAGACAATAATTGTACCATAGGGAATAAACAGCCTCTTTTTTCAACAGCAGTGGAAACACCACTGAAAGAACATGTGTGGCCTTTTCAGGGCCTCACATGCATTTTCTGTCATTGGTCAAACCACTCAAATCTCTCCACTCCACAACAATAAGGCAGAAGCAATTAGTCTTCCTGTGCTCCTAGAATCAGGTTTAGGTGAGTACTAAAAATCTCTAGTAATGAGATTTATAATCCAGAGAACATTTTTAACTCAAAACAGAAAAAAATACCTTGTATTCAGCTCTGCGTTCTCTGTCCTATTATAATCTTTGGATGCTACATTATCAGAAAGGAAGAAAGCAAAAGCACTGCTTTGGCTTTTGTTTGCGATAAACAGAAAGGCACAATGGCGGATGTTTTAGGTCATCATTTATTGGTTCCTTCTTAACTCCTGTGATCTTGCCTTTTTTCAGGATACCCAGAGACACAGCAGGCCTTGCAAAGAATTCTAACAGGCTCCCACGCTGAATAGGAGAGAGGGAAAAGTATCATCCCTGCTAGCTCTGGTGGAAATGAAATCTGCCTAAACCAAAAATAGAACTCTCAGAGGGGTTGTCTTTAAAAAGGAACAGGCAGGGCCCAGTAATTCTGGATGACATATGTTGAATCATTTAAATTTTATTTCTTTCCACAAGTTTAGTCAGAAAGTAAATGGGTTTGAAGCAGTAAGAAATAACACAGAAAATAGAACTTTAACTCTAAAAGACAGTTCAGGCATTTCTCCCAGACCAGGGCAGCCAAACCATTTGTCAGCCCAGGCCGCTTTCTTTTATCCTTCTCTTGCTCATGGAATATAATTTTCTAAAATTCTATTAAAAGGCAATCCCATAATATCTTACAATGTTATTGTCCCTTCTGTCCTGACTTGTCTGGTTATCCTCTCTGGAAATGTGTATCTAACAATTTCTATCTGCTTTTTCTATCTATAGGACATTCAAGGTCCTCTTTCAAAGCTCTCAGCTCCCCAAGGTTTTCTCTGCATGTGCTCTGTGCTGTGTAGTTATCATTTGATAAAACATCGTCCTTTTCTCTAGGAGCTTTGCTACACGGTTGAGAACTTAATCACACACTGACTTGTTCAATAAGTGTTATAAGTGTATTAGTCATTCTCACAGAGAGGTCAGTTGGTCCTTGACACACAATTTCTCTTTTGGAATCAAAAAACCCAAGCTGATATTGTCGTTTAGATATTCAGTGCCAATTTGTTGATATTTTTTTGTATATTCATACCCAATTTATTCAAAGTGGTATAAAGTGACTTTTTTGAGGCGGGTGGATTATATATGAATATGCTCTCTGGCTATTTTTGATGTTGTACTCTCATCTGTCCACTTTCAAATGACTATTCATGCTGATTGCATGTTGGACACCAGGTCTTGTATACTTGACCAGGGTAAGCCACAGACTGTGCAGTTCCCGCTTGTATTGGTTGGACATCCATAGCACGACTGTCTCTGGGGCACCAGAGAAGTCTGCAGGTTGGATTCCCAATGGTTCACTTCATTGTGGAATATAGATCTATTTCCTTGCTCTCTACTATATCATTTTTCCTCCTGGCAGGGAAAGTATACATCCTAGTACTGTTCAGTTTGGGTTTCTACATCATACTTTAGCTAATGAAGTGCTAGCAGATGTGTCATGTGACAATATCTTAAATATGCTCCATAGTTTTAACCTCCTCTACTGTTTACCTGATGAAGAATATTCTCTGATATTTATATGCACTTTATTTATATGCACATGTATTTATGAAAATACATGGAGTGGACTTGAATGGGATCTGAACCTGCACTCACACTGGAACCTGAACCAGGGAAAGACAATAAAGATCTGTCAAACCAGAGTTGACTCTTAAAGAGGTGAAAAAAATATAAACATTTGTTGTTATAAGTCACTGAGATTTGAAGATGAGAAGTTGTCATTATCCAGAATTATTTTTACATGGTCTGCTAACAGGAGAAATTCAGTGATGAGAATGCCAGGATTTGGGGTCCTCATACATAAGCTGGTGTTAAAGTTGCTAAGTTGGGAGAAGAAATAGGGAAGACATGGGAAGAACTCAATGTCTTGCTGGAAAAATGCCAGTTGGTGAAAGAACACAGCCTCCTGAAATTGACTGGGTAGTGTGGCTTCCTTGTGATTTTAACACTTCAAGTAACATTCTTCTGCATTTGCAACATTCTCCTTGGTATCATGCTGGCAAGCCATGGTGTCCTTTAATATGAAGGTCCCCAAATAAATACTGCAGAGTAATGAGTGAGGGAATGAGATCTGTAGGTCAACCTCCTGGGTTTTGTTCTTTGCTCTGCTACTTTACTGTCTTTGGCAAGCTATCTGGCCTCCTTTTGTCTCCATTTTCTCTGGAAAATGGGATTAGTCATAGTGTTATTTGCACTCATAAAATCATAACAAGGATTGAATGTTGTCATACATATAGGTTTATAATAATGCACACAAACATATATTGGTAAGCCACTAGGGAGTAGATTGTTCACATTATGAGTCTTTACTCTTGAACTCTAAGGATAAGGATATTCTTTAAATAAGCAAAATTCCTTGTGAATTTTAGCACATTTAGAGGATTATTATCCTTCCAGAACAGGATCCAGTCTAGAATCACAAATTTCATTGAATTGTCATGTCTCTTGATGTTTCTTTAATCTATCTTTTCCAGTATGACACTATCTTTTCCATTATGACACTGAAATTTTTGCATAATACAAACCCCTCTTTAATTGAATATTCCATCTGGGAATGATGATGTTCCTTAAAACAAGATTGAAGTTGTACATTCTCAGTCAGAATATTTCATCAGAGAATATTATGCCCATGGTAATATATTACATTCAAAAGCATACACTCTTCACTTATCCCTATTAGGGATGTGATTTTGATCACCCGAAGTTGCTTAAGTTGTCCCACATTAAGAGATTCTAGAAACTCCTAACTGTAATAGTTAACATATTTCCTTTGCAACTAATAAAATAATTTACCAATGATACTTAAGGCCTTGCATTCTATGGCTCCTTATGAAAATTTGCCCATGAATTTAGCATCTTTTGATAATTCTTGCCTGATCCTATTTTTTCCCAACTTTATTCCATTTTCTGTACCTCTCAGTCAATAATGAGCATTAAGTTTAGGTAATGGTCCTTTTTTCTCCCCTACAGTATTTTATTAACTTGTCTATTTATTACCCCCTTCAGTGTTTTAGTGTTCAAGTTGTTCTGTTCTTGGTCATCAAGAATTCTTCAACTAACTTCTGTGTCCTTGTGATATTGCACTAATTTTTTTCTTTGGAATACTTACTTTTAACTTTCTGGTTCAATAGACACTTGAAAATGACTATTTTGTAAGGTTGTGTGTCCAAAACTCAAATGCTCATGAGGGATCAAATTCAAAACTATTGTCTTATCAATTCTTTGTTAAAAGTAACTAAACAATGACCCTGACATTTCCTAAAAAAATTTGTTCTTGCTTACTCCACACACAAAGCTCATTCAAAAGCCCCCCCCTTTTTTTTTTAGAAACCCCCTTGGTGGATTCATTATTTCAACATTAAAGTTTGACCACTCATTCATATTTTCTTTCAGTGCTTGCTCTGCTTCTGGACTCATATGTTCCTGTAATTTGAGATCAGTGGGTGGTTAAGCTAAAATGATTTCAGGCAATGAAGATCATGCCTCACAAATTTAGACAAAAACAATTTCTGACCATGTACTCTGTGGGGAGAGGAGAAGGTTGGTTAGAAATTGAAGAAGTTTCAGAATTTAATAATACTCTTGTCAACTTCCATGCTATCTCTAAGATCAAGATATAATTAGTTGAAGGTATTGCCATTAAGAATGTGAGTTGGAATGTATTTTTTAACCAGTACATCTTTAGTGGAGGGGAGGCAAGATACAAAGAAGTGATGAGTTACGAAAATGTGCTTTATTTGTCATATTCCATGGTTATCTCTGGTGAACGTTGAAACCTATAGGTAGTGGGAACTCTTAGTGCTTTAGCCCAACTTGCATGGTATACATATCTATACCCAGCTGCTATGAGTGTTGGTCTATAAAGGGTAATGGCTGTTCCCTTATCTGAACGACTGCCTTAATTCAATATGAGCTTCCATTCCCAGAAGGCTAGGTTCCTCTCTTGACCCCTGGGCAGCCTGAAGTCAGTGAATGTGAAGTATAGAACCCTGATTCCTATATCTCAAATTAGAATAAACTCTGTAGTACAAATCATGTTTCAGAGATTTCCATGTTATCGGGCTGAGATTTGATTTCAGAGCAGCAATGTTCCTGCTTAACTAGTTCTCCTGCGCCATCTGCTTGCCTTCCCTCCCTTACAGCTTTCTCCCAAGAGCATTCACAATAAGTCAGATATATTAGGAATCAAATTCATGTCTCAGGCCCTGCTTCTAGGTAACCTGAGCTATGTAATCCAAAACAAAAGGATACAGGAAACTTTTTAAGTTATAAATAACCACATATTCAAACACTTTTCAAAGTAGACTGAAATGCTTATTTTTGATAGAAATAATATTTTAAAGGAGGAAATATTAAAATCATCTCATAATTTCCTTGCACTAATGCTCCTTTAATAGCATCACAGTGTCCCAGTTATGTTGGTTGGCAATATCAAAGCCATTTTTGGTTCTTTTCCCTCTGACCTGACTCCAATCACCTGCCTATTTCCACAGCTACCTTAACACTAATAATGAAGCATTTATAATCTCAAATTCTCCTTCTTGACACTTGTGCCTCCTTACTTCCCCTCCTCTGTTCCCTAAGACATCTACCACACAGGTCACATCCCCCCTCAGGCAAGCCCATTCCACTCTAAGTTGGTCTCTCCAGGTTCAGTCTACTGACCTTCCAGGTACCCATAGTTCTTGTATACAAGCAATGAATTTTAAGGGTGTGCCAGATTGTATCACATTTCTTTTGTACTTGCTACTCCTCCATTCATTTTTTTTTTCTTTCCCACCATCTTTGCTTCTGGAAACTCTATGAAAATTTATTTTCAATGCTTCTTTCTCCATGAAACCTTCCAAGATACTCTGAAAAAAATATAACTTCTCATTTTCCTTCTTTATTTTCTTGGGGCTTTATTTGTTTCTATAGCAAGTCACCACATTGTGCTTATTTTTTATTACCAGTGCATTCAATCAACATTTTCACTCTACTATATAGTTCTTGCAGAAAATTATTCCCCTATATTCATAACTCTTTAGTACACCCCCTTTCTGATTCTTTCTACTCAATCAGCTTGCTTATATTCTGTACAACCCATAAACGATAGTCAATTGCAGAAAACAAGACCTATAGTCTGTCCTTGGTAATGTCCCACATGTGTCTTAGGGGTCCACCACACCTACTGTTTGAATTTTGAACTTTGTGCCTTTCTTTGTTTCTTTTTTTTTTTAAACTAATTGTATCTTCAAGTTCAATGATCATTACAATCTGTTCTTTGGTATTGTTTGTATTTAGATATTACTTTCACTCTGAGTTCAACCTGGAAAGAGGTAACTTTCCCAAAGCACCTACATACTGGGGATTCTATAAATATGTATATTTTGGAGCCCATTGAAATACCTAGCTGTTTGCTTTCCACAAGTATTCAGTTTATCAGTTGGTAGAGATAACCAAGAATTTGATCCATGGGTAGGTTCTATAATCACTTGTTGGAAGACCTTTACCTAGCAAGTAGACCTTTGTTCCTCAGTTTCAAAATACCACCTTTCACATATTCTTGATAGATTCAAGCTTTGGTCCAAACCTTTATCTTCCCTAATCTCAGGACACATACATGTTCTCCAATTGACTTTTCTTTTACCCAAGCAGGTTTTTGTTGCTTGGTGGGAAAATGTCTTTGTAATTCTATTTTTAGTTTAATAAATTTTCACACAATTTCCCGTATTGTCTGAGTTGAACCATTACTGGATATTTCTAAGTGAAAGTATGTTATCTATTGCAAAGTACTTTTAAAATGGTAGCCATAGCTTGGTGTTGTTAGCAATTATTATTTAAACTCGGGAAAAAGAAGTTCATTTTGATTGTCCTTCCCGAACTCAAGAAGCTTTGAACTCTGGCACCTAATTGTTCTCATAATTATGACAAGAGAGAGGGAGAATAAAACTAAGATTCAAGCAATTACATGTGCAAGGGCAAAAGTGGCTATTATGTTAAAATGCGTGGTCCATTTTAATTTTACTGAAGATGGTTGTTTAGGAAGAAATCTGAAATGCAGAAATGGGGACAGGGCCTATATATTAAGAACTTGGTCTCAAAGCCCTGTGAATGTTTTTAATTCTTTTATTACCAAGTAAATATCTGGTATAAGAATATTATGAGTAAAACATGATGGTTTTGTTACTTTAGAGAGAGAGAGATAAAGGTTTTTCTCTAGTAAACACTTCTAGATAATAATAATATTATTATTGTCTTAAGTATATTTATCAGAAGCTTAAAAATGTCCATTCATCCCCCTGGTACCAACACAACTACAAGACCACAATGTTTGGTTAGAAATAGTCGTTTTAGAGGGCAGATTTTAACTGATAGAATCTTAGTAACACTTGGTAATTAGAGAGAGAGAGGGAAAAAACAAAAACAAAAACCACAATAGAAAGGGACCTACCACTCCCACTCCTCTTATAGATAATATTGTTGTTGACTTGCTTATTTATTCATCCTTATGTTTATGCATCTTTTAGATATTTCCTTTTTTAACATTTTTGTGAAGTAATTGTAGATTCATAAGAAGCTGCAGAAAAATGTAGAGGGAGGGCCTGTGTGCTTTTTACCCTGCCACACCAAATGCTTGCATTTTGTATAACTATTGTGCAATATCAAATTCTGGATATCAATATTGGTATGATGCATAAAGCTTAGTTAGATTTTACCAGTGAGGCATGCTTCTGTGAATGTGCCCTGTGCAGTTTTCTGACTGGCTTAATTCTATGGAACCATCAGCACAAGCAAAAAGCAAAGCTTTGCCTCCATCGCAAGCTTCCCTCCTGCAACCCTTTTTCTCCCCCATATTCTTATTGTCCCCTGTATTCAAACCCTGTCCAACATAATGGACTCTTCATTTCTCTAATTATATTATCTCAACAGTTAATTAATAGACTCACACTATATGTAACCTCTTGAGATAAGCTTTTTTTCAGTTTAATTTCCTTCAGATTTATCTGAGTCATTGCATGAGTGAATCAGTTGTTCATTTTTTACTCCCAAGTAGTATTCCATGGCATGAATGGTTAAACCATTCACCCACTGCAGACCATTTTCATTTGTGTCAGGAAGCAGAACAATAGTTCTACTACTATTGTTGTAGACAGTTGATGAGACAAGTTAACATCAGACATTAGTAGGAGAAAATTGCCCATAGTTATGGAGAATTAGTCTCACTCTAAGTTCTAGAATAGATGTCCCAGATTGAGGATTTTTATTCTTGAGCTAATGAAATGGATAGGGGCTTGGGTCATCAATGAAAGAGGAACTCTAAATGATGAGGAGAAGGTGACTCATGATAAAAAAAAAAAAAGGTACTCAAAAAGCTTGCTCTGCCAAGTAGGTAGGTTTGTCCAATGCAAAATGTATTTCTAGAGATGAACCTAAATCTGGGTAATCTTAAGGTAATGGTAATAATTTTTCTTAAATCTCTCTTCTGGGAGTGACAAGTGGAAAATTCTTCCAAAACCGAAATATTGAACCCTGTGAGTAACCATGACCAAAGACATCCTTTGTGGTAGCACTTATTGAATTGCTGTGGGTATGCCTTTGCACACCCTCGATTCCTGAATGATACTGAGAGAAAAGTTAGCAGGAAGCAAATAAGTAAAACTAAAGGTTGCTCTATACAGTGCTGAACTAATGATAACGCCACATGTTTACAGTTTTGGTAAAGGAAGAATTTTTTTCTTTTTATTTCCTTTTGCTTTCATGCATGGTAGGGGATAGAGTTATTCTAGGCCATCTAACAGAACATAATTTTCCAGGGGGTTGGAGATTTGAGTTTCTAATAGTGATAATCTTGATTACTGTTGCTGTCAAAGTTACAGGGTGACTTGTGAGGTGATGAATGCTTTTTCATGACAGGAGTAAGGCACAAAGCAAGATCATAGTTGTTAGACCTCTACAAGGATCACATGGGAGGCTGGTCTAGCTCACTGGTTAGCCCTTTTATTTTTCTTTCAAGGATCAGATATTGTTTTAGACTCTTGGGCCTAGAGTCTCTGTCACAACTACTCAGTTCTGCTTTTGTAACCCCCAGCACTGCAACAGAAATTCATGAATGATAAAGTATGCCTTTTGTTTCAGTAAAACATTACTTAAGGGGACTGAAATTTGAGTTTCATATAATTTTTATGGAATATTTTATGTGTCATGGAATATTTTGTTCATCTTTTGATTCCTTTTCCCCTGCTGTTGAAAAATGTGAAAATCATTCTTAATGCATAGGTTGTTCAAGAAAACATAGTGGAAGGCTACTTTTTAGCTTGTGGTCTTTAGTTTGCTAACCACTGGCTTGACTGAGCCTCAAAATGTCAGATGTCTGAGGTTACAAGTATTCTTGTCTTGCTTGAAATACTCCAGGTCATGGATTCCTCAAGCTGAGGAGAAAGGGTTTTGCCATCTGCAGACTGATCTTTGCCTTCCATAGGTAAATGTATGTCAGAGGAGATGTTTCATGTATTCTCACCCTGCTTGAAATGGTTGTTCCTTCTTGGGGATCATTGGATCTTTTTGGACAATTTTCCTTTCTCAGATTTCAAGCCAATTACAAGCAGTAGACTCAACCCCTGTCTGGCATCCCCATTTTAGATGGTTTCACCTGTCTATGTTGCCTTGAGTTATTTTATCCAGTGTCATCTATAGAGAAAGCTGATTGTGATAGGGGACAATACCTTTTTAATAATTCCCTGCTTTGTTTAGACAATCTGAGTCTGACTGTTGTGCTTTGAGTTATTGTGAATGACCATAGCCACACCTTGGTTCCTAGATGAGCATGCTAAAACACCAATCTTGTCTTTGCTGCTGACATCAGTGCACCCACCTCTATAATAATCAATATTAGGGGTTACTGCAAACACAAATATTCCCTAGGTGAATCATTAAAATGAATCTGTTCCAGACTGAAGGCGGTAGTTTGTCTTAACCTTTCCACTGCCTTTATCTCATCAGTGATGTTTCTTGGATCAGATGAGGGAAGCAGAAAATGCTTTGATCCCTGTTTACCAAAGAATAAAAGGAAAAGGCAAAGGGCTAAGTAATCTTTCAAGGTCACTGACCAAGTATATGTTTGAGATAGAATGAACATGTACAAGTAAAAAGGAAAACATTCACAACCTCTAACAGTCCTTTGTCTACACATGTAGTCCCTATTCTCTTTAGAACTTTATCTGTTTGTGGTGGATTTGAATGTTTGCATTTCCCAGGTATAGTTCTTGTATTCTAAGTTCTAAGAAATGGGCAGAAGCCTATAAAATACTAATCAAGAAGAAAAATACATAACTTCAGATAGTAATGAGAAGCTACTGTTAGCAGAGAATGTGTTATTGCATGTCATTAATGCCCCAAGCATAGTACTAATATCAATGAATATGTTCATGTATACCATACAGGGGAAGAGTCTGGTCATGTTAAAAAAATCAGTTTAGTTCAATTCAACCAAATGAACTGATGAGGGCTGAGGCTGATATAGACAAACATCAGTTGGAGTACAGTTGACATTCAAGACTTGGAACAAAAGATTTATAAGGATTTTGAAGCATTTACTTATTCAACTAATTCTAGTGAATTCGGAAAATAAAAGACTTAAAAGATGGATGATCATTATCAGTATTTAAATGCATGAAATATATACGGATGCACAAGGAATTGGGAAAAGCCCTTGTATTATAATTTATATAGAAGAAATATAAATAATTAAAAATTGAGAAGCTGAAAAAAACAACACAAAATTAAAATGAGAAATCACTTTATTACATTAAATTAACAAAGATTAAAAGTGGCATGAAATCACAAAGATGAAGCATTATAAACCTACCATATTGGTTAAAATAAAAAATACTTAAATACTTAAAAAAAATGGTAAGCATGAGAAGAAATTGGATCATTCATACAGTGTTAATGAGAATGTAAAATATTATACTTTCTCTGGAAAACAGATAGGTATTTGCCCACAAAAATGAATATATAACCACCATATGACTCAGAAATTGCTCTCCTGTTGGCATTTATCCTAGAGAAATGAAAATGGTATGTTTACACAGAAATATGAACACAAGTCTTCTTAATAGCCTCACACTGTAAACAACTCAGACATCCTTCAACAAGTGAGTGGTTTAACTGGGTTACCTTATTATCGTGGATTGGTTCTCACCAAGACAAAAGAGCAAATTATTGATATGTGTAGTAAGCTAGATGATTATTCAAAGAATGAAAGTCATTTAGAAGTACAAAAAGTTTCTAAGTTGCATGTATGATTCTGCTTATGGAAATATTCATGAAACAGTGAAATGATGGAAATGGAGACAGGTTAATGGTTGTTTGGAAATAAGGTGCGTTGGGGTACAGGAGCAAAGTGGGTGTGGTTATACAAGAGTAATCTCCACAGAGCTGGAAATATTCTGTATCTTGACAGTATTTTGTACTGGTTGTGATATTGTTGCAAAGTTTTGCAAGATGTTATCACTGAAGTGAACTGAGTAAAGCATACATGGAGTTTCTTTGTATTGTAAATTACAACTTGAGTGAATCTACAATTATCTCAAAAGTTCATATGAAGATATTTTCATTACTCTTATTTCTCTCCAGATTTTGTAAATCTCTCAAATTTATCAAAAGATTTCCATAGAGAGAACAATCTGGGGGTTTTTAACTAATATTTTGATAACTTACAACAGCAGTGTGGTCAAGCTGTTGTAGCTTAAAAATGTAATTCTGAGAGAAAAGATCTAATGATGTCTCTTTTTGGTATGCATGAGGAGTGGCTACATGATCAGATATGGATAAATTTTTGGAAATATTTTGGAAACACAAAAGCCTTAAATTTTTTCCTGTTTCTGTCTTAGCTGTTCTACTTATTATGCATCATAGGGAGGTAATGAACACTTTTGTAAAGATTTCTATGTAAATATATTCAATGTTTCATTATTTCCAAGTGAAAAATTCTGAAACAGACTATCTAGTAATCAAAGAATATTTAAAGGGTTGATGACATACATATTATGGACTCTAATACAGAAATGATACTCATGTTTCATAATACAAAAGAACTAAATAACCCAATGCACTGTTTTCTCCCTGCCACTCTAAGTCACAAGATCAAGTCCTGATAGCACTGCCTTGGTGAGACCTCAGACCAGATACTTAACATCTCTCTGTGCTATATTACATCCTATTGTAAAGTAAAGACAATGAATTTGTTGTAAGCCTCACTTAAGATAAAAACATACAGAACTTAGGACTGACTTGTAATACATAGCTGATGTTTGCTACAATTTTGGTAATTTTCCAAATGTCCAACAGTGAGGATACATCAGTTTGATAATTAAAAGATAAAAGAAGGAAACACCTGCTGTTGAACAATGACAGGTGGCATGAAATATTCTATTTCATGATAATGATGACAAACTGGGAAGCATTTTATTTTTTGCACACTATTTCCCAAATTTTTTATGTGCATTGAATATAGTTGTAAATGAAACCTTTATTAAATGGGGAACATGTACAATTCTGTACATCATGTTTATGCACCTTTCAAATTTCTTGGAGATGGCTATAGCAAACTGCAATTTACTTTCTTCCCCAGGTCTTCACTATCTTTACAGCTCAGTTTGGCTCCTATTACTTTTATAGCCTACATCCCCTACACCATTATCCCCTTCAAATACTATTCCCAATACCCAGGTTTCTTCCATCTTAATTTTAAAATCTCATTTCTCTCACAAAAATGTTCTATCAATACCTCCCATCATATCCTTACTACTAACTTTAAAATTTGTTCTGTGTTCAGGGTCATTCCAAATGACGTAGCATTTTACGACTACGATGTAATATTATTTTGTGGGTTTTTTTTCTTGTTTTTTGTGCACAGTGCAACAGCTGGATACTTTTATGGTCTTTACTAAAAATTAAGGCTGTATAGTCAAGGGCATTGGGTCTTGCCTTTAGTACTGAGGAATAAGGTAAGTTTCATCATGTGTTTTGTTATTTGGGGAAATATCTTCTAAGTGATAGGAAGTTAGCTATTCTCTTTTCAAAACTGTCATGTGGTAGAAGGTGACATTAAAATATACATCCTAATTTTAAACTGTGAGACTTAAAAAGTCCTTCCTAAGGGTAATAGGAAATCTCGGTGGGATGAATATTATAGTGTCAGTCTCTGGGAGTTGAAAAACAGCCTATTTTGGAGGAAGGCAAAGAAATAACTTTTCCTTCCAGAGCAAACCATTTGTAAAGCAATGAGATATTTTATTTATATATTTTATACAATCTCAACATGCAAACAAATGAATATTTTACTCAAATAAATATATTTTTTAACTTTAGCTTTTCTTACTATAGTCATTGTTATCAAGGAGACTGTTCTAATCAAGTTAAAAACCCAATACTGAGATGCTAGATGTCAGCAACAGTTTAATGTTAACTGTGCTTTCTGATTTTTGTCTCTATGTTTTGTATCTATGTTTTTGTAATCATCAACAGTTTTCAAATGTATCAAATCACGGAAAGTCTGCTTCGATACATTTCAAAACTGTTGATGATTACAAAACATAGATTCTATTGTTTGGTATTTAAATCTCTTGTCTTGGAAGATAAAGATGTTTTTATTTAAACTCTAGGAAGAACCAAGATGATTTGATACCATATTATGTCTTTATATTATTCACAAAGTAAGTTAAAGGTAAATTTTTCTGGCTTACTCTCACAGATACCTGAAAGGGAATAAGAGATTCTTCTCTCTGCATTCTAGTGACAACAATGCCCCTAGTGCCCTTCACCAGTGGCGACGTAGAGCTAACACGACCACCTCTTAGTATAACTTGGAATTTGTTTCTCTGGTCCAGCAAAGAACTGTTGTTTCTGGTTTTGAAAGTTTAATTCTTTTTATTTCAGAATAGATTGCCTTAGATGATGAAAGACTCCAGGGGGGAGCGGGTCTAGAAGGCTGGTACTGGCATCATGGTGTCTCATCAACTCTCACTCTGTGAGGTGGCAGTATTCTAGTGCTGCCATGAATGCACCTGGACAACTATTGTGCAGCATTGAGATGTAGGGGTGGGGGCAGAATCTAGGAGCCCCATTTACCAAGCTGTATGCAGATGAGCTTGAATATAGCTCCTTTCCTTGATTAGCAAAAGGAAATCTAATAAATCCCTCTAACCCTGAGTTGGAGTCATTGCATTTAATTTAGAAAAAATTAAAGAAATGGTTCTTTTATTGTAATATTAGGACTAAGTTCATATACCCAACATTAATATTTTTATTGTGTTTTATTTTCCTGTGACTGTGTGAACCTTTTTTTCATTATGTTTGGTTTATGCATACTGTTTTCAGTGTTATTAGCACCAGCTCAAAAATCTAATTGGTGTTAATGGAACAACATGTGTAGTTTAATTTTAAGCATTTTTGATCTTGCTACTTGAATCATCAAGATTTCATTTCATATGTTCTGTTTTAATCAGGGATCTATTGCTGACTTAGATAATAATTGCTTCACCTCAATAGGAAATAATATATTGAAAAATAGATAAGAAAGAAGTACATTAAATACATAACTAATATATTTTTGCATAATGGATTTCTACTTTAATAGAATATATTATACATTCCATTATTACTGGATAGCCTCTCATCCAGTAGACATGCAAACTCCTGTCCAGCAGACATGCAGAGACCTGAAGTCAGAAGAGGTCAGTACATAACAGCAACCTTTCATATCCACAACACACATCATGTTCAAATGCACAGGGAGCCTTTGCCAACTTAGGATGCACATTAATTACACTGAGACAGCAGGAGGGCTTTTATTTAGAGAGTGATACAAAATGAGTTACCCACAAACATTTATGAAAGCATTGGTAATTGTCCGTGGATTTAGTATATTTTTTTCATAACCTCCTCTTTAATATTTTATTTTATGATTTTATTTTATTGATTGCATACACACACACATCATTGTATACACCAAGGTTCTCCCTTCACTTTATCAACTGTGCACCATCTTAATCTCTTGTGCCCGCCCCCTCCCCTGACTTTATCTTCTTTGCTCTCTCTTGCTCTATGCTTCAGTTCTATTGGCAGTTTTAGATTTTTCTTATTTGTATATTTGTTTGTTTTTCCTATATCCCTCATATAAGTGAGATCATCCCATATTTCTCTTTTTTTCTGACCTATTTCTCCTAACATGATTCCTTCTAATTCCATCCATGTTGCTGTGAATGACATGTTTGTCTTCTTTGATTGATAAGTAATACACCATTGTGTAAATGTACCCTTTAATATGTACTCCTTAATAGTTTTCAAAAGAATGTCAAAATATTTAAAATTTAATGGTTGTAGTAGAAAAATTGGGAATCACAAAAGCACCTCTACATAATTATAAGAGATAGAACTGGAATTCTTACCTCAGAGAAGAAAGTTGAAAACTATTGATCTAGGGAACAATCCCAATTATCTAAAACTGTGAAATTTAATTTTTCTAAGTGCAATGTTGTGTAGAAATAATGATGGCACATATTCTTATTTTTATCTAGGTCTAAGGGGAGATTATTTACTATTTAAATATTAACTGATGTTAATTGTAGCTTTTTGATAAATGTACTATATTAGAGTAAGTAAGTTCCCATCTATTTCTACTTCACCGAGAGGCTTTCTATCAAATTAATGTTGTTGAATGTTGACTTTTTTCATCTATTCAGTGTTTATTTTTTCATTCAGTTTTCTAGGATGGTGACTCAGTGATTTTTCAGTTTTATGCTAGCCCTGCATTCCTGAGATAAGTGACAATAACTCTCTCATGAGATCTTATTCTTTTTGTATATTCATATCATCCATATCTTTGTTCCTCAGTAAATAGGATATACTTCCTCTTTCTGGACAATTTTAACATGTTCTTTTTAATCAATGATTTTGAGTTAATTACCACAAAACTACATGTTATTTGCCTTTTGCTTGAAGGAGTTGGGTTCTACAGGTTTTTTTTTTTTTTTAACTAATTTGAGAAGCTTTCAGTCATTGCTGATTAATAACTTTTTATTTCTCCTTTTGTGCTCTGCCTGGGAAAATGTTCCACAGTTCACTGAAGCTGTAATTTTTACTTCCATTTCATTTTGTATCATTTCTATTGATATGTATTTCACTTCACTTATTTTTGCAGGTTTAAGTGCCATTAGTCCATTCTCATTTATTTCAGTTTTTATCTCTAGATGTTCCTTCATATATATGCATTGATCAGGACTCAGCTGAAAACTGAATTGGAACATCCACTGTGTTTTGAGATATATAACATGTATATGTATATATCGTATATACATTTTATATATTATATATTGTATATCTGTATATATTATTATCTATTTGTCTGTATATGTTATTATCTATCTGTCTGTATTTTATACATCCTGTATATATTCTCCTCACTCTGGATTTTTTGTCCAATGAAGTTTAATTGCATTGGTCTCCCAAGTCATCTCAACTCAAAATCTTCCAGTTTCAGCCTGTGTTCTCTATAAACCATAGATGGGAAACTCTCCAGATAGCAAGGACAACCATATGGATATTTGTGTCTTTCCTGTCTCTTAGAAACTGTGCTTTGTTGTGTGGTGCTCAATTTCTTGAAATATGTTTTCTATTTGTTTCAGGTGGTGGCATAAAATACTGTCCCTGTTACACCCTCTTGCCCCAAAGTGGAAGTCCAAATTATTTGCTTTTCATTTAAGTAAGACCAGTTTTGTATATATGGTTCCAATATAGAAGATAATAAATCTTAATTGTGGCTTGAAAATTTTCCATTGGAGCAAATATCTATACACAGTAAATAAATAATACCATCACTGGTGCAAACATTTTATTATTTAGAAATATATATATATATATTAGTATTTAAACTATAATCACATGTATGTGTGTTTAGGGGAATGGTTAAAAATATTCACAACTATTTGCCCTATTATTACTAAACAATATGATTTTGCAACTCCTTTCATCAGGAGGAATCTATGTTCCTACTTTTAGAATAAGAGTCAACTCTTTTATTTGCTTTGTATAATGGAATGTGACATTGTGACATTGAAGCTGTTTCTATACCTAGCCTCAAGAGACTCTGCACAATTCTACTCTTTCTAGGAACTATACATGGAAGAGAAGCTTGTACTGGTTTGCAAGAGAATCAGAGTTCATATGCAAATGAGATCATCCTTTCCAGCTCTGTTTCCTAGTGCAGTAAGTCTCCAAGTCTCCAGGTTAGACTCCAACTGATGGGTATATGAGCCCAATTGTAATTAACCAATCCCTATCAATCAACAAATATGTTAACCCATGGGGTTATAAAGTATTAAATGTTTGCTATAATCCAGTATATTTTGGGAGGTTTAGAAAGTGTCACCAAGTAATACATTGTATTTACAAATAAATATATAATGTGACATCATTAATATTTCTCCAGATAATTAGCATAGACTAGCTACATTAATTCATTTGGTTAAGTTTTAAATCTTTTAATAATGATTAAATTATACTATCTTGAACAAGATTTCAAATGCTCCTGCTAATACAAACTTATATCTTTTGAAATGGTATGTAGAAATTTTAAACATGATTTACTACCATCTGTACTATAGATGCAGTTTGCTTATAATAAATTGAATCTATGAGGATATTGATAGCTAAAGTTACTTTAAATTTTTCTCATTTTTCATAAGTATTTGCTGTTAAAACCTTGCCTTCCAATGTATTTTCTTTGTATTTAAAATATTTACCTTAAAGTTTTGTTATAAATACTTCATTTTTACAAGATATAAATTTTCATTTGTACAAATTACTCAAAAACATATCTGTTAGGAAGCTGCAGTAGCTCAAGGGTGAAATTGGCATAGTCTTGGCAAAAACAAACTGAAATTACTGGTTTGATGGTGTGTGCTGGATTGTGAACTGGAATACTGCCAAGAGGTCCACCAGCTATGAGGAGTTTTTCCAAAGAGAATGACCCTGACAATCACAGAGAAAGGTCCTTATTTGTATACCTGGCAAGCTGGTGAATTTTCTGCAAAATGATTGGTTCATCAAATGTTTTATTGAACAGAACATTTGGTGGAGAGACAATTTTTTTTTTTTGAGAAAACTATGACTGATCAGTTTAGAAAATAAAAAGGCATGGAAGAATTCAGTAATAGGAGTTCCTTGGAGTATTAAAAGTATCAAAAATAATAATGGCTATCCTTCATATGGTGTCTAAAAGGGCACAAGAGAACCTTCTAGAGAGTTGGAAATAATATAGATCTTGATCTGGGATGATAATGAACAAAAGCAGATATGTATGTATAAATTAATTGAAATTTGAGACCCCTGAAGTCTGTGTATGTTATTGTCAAGGCCTGCTTCTTAGAAGGAGTCAGTAAGTCCAAGATAAGAAGACATACTAATAATCCTGTAAAAGCATTTGAATGTTTGTTATGATATAACTATTTATATTTTTTATTTTCTATTTTTACATTAAAATTTTTAAACCTACCATTTAGAATGATAGTCTAATAAATATTGTTTATAATTCACAAGGATATTAAATTTAGACAAGATTGTTTTAAAGTCGAAAAAGATGGTTTTAATGATGAATAGGAAAATGAACAATTTATGTGCTAAGTGATAAAACCCTAAGTTTTACCACTAGTAAGTATAGATCAATTAAATTGTGATATTCTTATAGGAAGTCATTAAGGAGAACATGAAATTAAGATTTATTGTTTAATCTTTGAAGCTGACATCACATTGGACAGCTCTTTCCCAACCAAATATCACCATTGTCACTGTCATGGAGCATCAACAATCAGACTAACAAGCTACACACCGCAGACAAGGTCTGGGATGCCACTTGCTGTGTCTCTCCAAATTCATATATTGACTCTTAACTCTCATAAATAAAGGTGTTAAGAGGTGAGGCTTTGGGAGACTGATTAGCCCATGAGGACAAAGCATCGTGAATGAGTGCTTCTTTAAAAGAAACTTCAGAAAGATTCCATTTTCTTTCCACCATGTGTAAACCTACCAGTACCCAGCACCCAGTCATACCTGGCCCGAGTTCAGATTTCTAGTTTCTAGAAATAGGAAAAATAAATGTTGTTTATAAGTTACCACCTGTAGTATTTCAATATAGAAACCTGAACAGATAGAAATACAGCTTCCAGTTTAAATAATGGTGTATGGTAATGCAGCCTTGCTTCATTCATTTAGTAATGTCTCTGACTTGTTTTCATACCACAATGACCATGATGACTTTTGTGAAAAAGATGACAATATTCTCATCTCTTAAAATAATCTCTGTCTGGGACTTTATTTAAAAAGTTTCATGATTTCCTGTGTACAAGAAGGATCAATCATAATTACCACTTCCGTTTGCCTTATTGTACACACATAATAAAATGTCAAACTTAATGTATTTTGTTCACACTGTGTATGTACCTATATTGTAGGGAAGTAGGTTCAAAAATACTTGTGTATTTCTTACAGAAGGTCTATGATATAAATGCCAATCTCTCCCCTCAGCTGATTAAGGAATTATGTATTAGAGAAGGTAAATAACCAGTAACTTTACATAGGGACTGTTCTCACTATGGGTCAAAGAACTATGTCTTAGACTTTTATATTAATTAATATTAAATGGTTAATTAATATAGATTGATATTAGTCAGCAGAGGTACCTGATATTAGAGTATGGACATTATTCATGAGGAAATTTAGGAAAAGAGAAAACAAGTGTTTCTATGAAGATGACAGAGTGCAAGAACATGAAGGCTTTGAATCCTGTAAATGTCATTGAAAATTCCAACAAATAGGTAGGGAGCATCTGAAAACAGGGGCAGAGAATTGAGTCAAGATAAAACCATACTAATACAATGTCAAAGACAGTGCCAAGGTAAGGCTAGATCACATGTACTCAATTACAAGGCACAACAAAGGCTCAAGTTCCAATAACAATAGAGTTTATTTAACAAACAGGAGGTTGGAAAAAGGAAGGCATTTCTAAGTCTGGTTGTCTCATAATTAACACAAGTCCTTGTCTAACTTGAACTTGATTGGTTTTGGAGCACAAAGGAAAAGGTACAAAAATGAAAACCCAGACCCTGCCTAGACCGGCCTACACCCACATCAGAGCAGGCTCAGGGACCAGAAGGTTCTGTTCGTTAGTAAACATAAGAATATAACTGTTTGAAGATAAGACAATTCTTCAGTTCTGTAATTTCCTATACAAGGGACATTTTACCTGTGATTCACTTCAACTAAAGTATGATGACTACATCAAAGTATTAGTAATATTAGTAATATTACCAAAAAATGGGTGCTTATGATTTGAAATAATGTAGCTTAAGTTTTCACTTATCTATATGATTTTATGTGTCACAACTGTATATATTTTATTGCCCCATGGGGGAAAAAAAGCACTAATTTCACAGTCAAGAGAAGTAGTTTCAGAGAACATAGTCAAATCATTCTGGCTATTAATCTAGACCAACTACAGGACTGTCAAATATAAAAATTAAATGGCACACCACAGGGAAACTGAAAAAGAAAAAGTCCAAACTTGTTTTGTAAAATCTAGGAAAGATGAAAAGGTGAACTGAATGCAGAACTGACTTTGGTGAATAATTTGGTGAGAGGTTTTGGTTTCATCTAGTTGTGGAGTTTATAGGTAGAGTAAGTGCCACAGGCAAGAAATGAACAGGAAGTGTACAGAAAGCACCAAACAATGGATCCTTTCTTCAGATATCACTATGATGTTATTTTTCAGGTTTACATGTCATAATAGAAGAAATTGTAGTGTAAGTTGGGAGTATATATGTCAGTATTTTCCATCTACAAAATGTCATCAGAAGTTAGGAAACAGTAATTTTAGTCACAGATCTCATGCATGCTCTTCACATGGTAAATAGGAAGGAATTCGAAAATATATAGCATATTGTAAATCTGTTTTATGCTGAGCTAATCCAAGAATATAGGAATCCTAAAATTGGTACTTATATCAAAAACATTCAAATCAATGGTGCCATGGTCTATAAATGATCAGGGCATTTTATTTCTATCTGGAGAAGGTGCTAGGGGAATTATGCGTGTTCTGGATATGAAGAATTATTCCTTCCTAACTTATCCTACTTCTGGTAAGATTCCAGCAAGTATTTCCTAACAAGCTGGATGACTATTCCAGGTAAGAAAAAGGTTGAATAATAGAGTTAATATTTATTGATCAACTGTTATGTGCTAGGCATGAGCTAACAGCTGTCAGATACCTTTATTTTTAAATTTTTGTATATTTTACATATACGTATATTACATCATTGTATACCCTGATGTTCTCCCACCACCATGTCCCCTGTGAACCATCATCCTGATCTCTTGTGCTCATTCCTTCCCGATTTCACTCTCCCTCCCTACCCCAGGTACAATATTTATTTTCCTCAATATCAGTAAGTAGGGATAATTACTGCATATTTTTATAGCTCAAGATAAAAGAACAGAGATAAGAACCTTGAATAAGGACAGACAACAAATAGCGAATCAAGATTGAAATTTCAATCTTTCTAACTTTATTGATATTTTCAATATCATGATGCTAACTCTAAACAAAAGAG
>PVHY01006288.1:0-75662 GCA_004024945.1 Uropsilus gracilis
AAAAAAAAAAAAAAAAAGAAGGGCATAAACCCACAAGGATAGGACAGGGCAAGATGGAAGATTCTGGAAGCAGAAAGGTAAGTGTGTAAGATTTTAAGTTGAATCACAAGCTAGCATCAGGATATAAATTGGATGTTAGTAAGGAAAATATTCGTCATTGTAAGGATAACTGCATTTTCATATTTGTCTCACAAAGCAGCAACTGGTTTCCTGGGTCATAAACAGGAAGGTATCCATAAGCAGGGGAGGTTCTGTTAATTTTTATTATTAAGATCTGTGCAGAAGGATTAATAATCAGTGATGACGTGGTGTAGCCAGAGGCAGGAGAAATTGCTCCAGAATAGATGAAAGAAACTTCTAACCAGAGAGAGAGACTGTGTGATCATTATTAAGACATCAAATATCAGTGTGTTAGAAGCTCCCTGCTGTACACAATTTTACTGTACTAGACAGTTAACAAGCTCCCATGCATCATGCGTCTTCTCGCTCTTATTTGAAATACAGTTTCTTTCTCTTTTCTCCAGGCGAGGGCATGCTTTTCACTCTTCAAATGTCAGTCATGATCCTTTCTCTTGAGTACAAGTTCTTAAAGCTCTATCAGCTCTTTCTTCTTCCTTCCTTTAAACCTCCCTTTAGTTTGATTCAAATTGCATTTTTTTCTGTCATCTATCCTGCCCTGAATTTTCCAAATGTTACTGCTAAAAGACAGTGTAATTATAGAGGATTACCATTAAAATAAATGTAATAAATTATATAAACAAGCAGAAAACTGAGAATTCCACCCACCCACAGAGATTTATTTTCAAGGATTTTAACACCATCTTATGGCAGAATAATTGCAATGCTTATCTGCAGATTTAGATTTTCCTTTCATGTTTTCAATTTGTCCAGATAATTGTTTTAAAATATCCCTGTTAATTAGCATATCTCTCTTGTATTTTTTTTTTTTGGTTCCTTTAAAAATTCACAGCATAGTTCAGATTCTAAAAAGTTAAGCATATTGGGATCTACAGGAGGAAAAGATCCATCTGGCCCCAGAAATGCTAGAGTATATCTCAGAGACTTTGTGTCAAACTGAAATATTCTGGGATAAATGTAAGCATTTCTGTACACATTCCTATGGTCATGTGGTCATGCTTGTCTCTACCAAGTAATGTATTTACTAAGTCACTAGTCACCATGGTCAACTGTTCTGGGATCCTCACTGCATTCCACATTACCAGGGAGTTTCCAGTGTTGTCAAGGTTACTGACACTGCAACAGTCTGTTTCCGTTGTATTCCTTGAGCCTTTATCACCCTTCTTACCACCAGAGACTTCTCCTGAATCTGGCATTATCTTTTCTTATTCCATTCCAGCCTTTACGAAACTCATCTGTCTTTTCACTCAGATGTTGGGATGTCAGCCTGAACTCATAATAGTTTGAAACCTGTAAAAATAGAACTTCACCTTTCTTATTATTAGCATCCTTTCAACAGGATCCATAGACAGAGTTAGCCAGATGGGCAAAATCTCCTGCCTCTCATCTACTCATTTTAGTTGCTTTCCTAGAACAGAGAAGAGCCTTTCCTATTTTAAAAGTGAAATTTGAATCAATGTGGCAAATGTTTATCTTGCTCTTTTCACTTCATCTATTTTCCCATCCTGACCATTCATTACACCCTCCTTTTCATCATCAAGAAAGATTTTTGAGAATCACAGGAGAGTAGCTATTGACTTGATGACTCTGAGGAAACATGTTCTCGGTATATTTGGATTCTTCGTTCCGTATCTCTGTGCTCAGAGAAACCCTCCTAGCGACGACAGCTCCTTGCTGTGTTTTGCATCCCGTGCACACATCCTTTTTGATTTCCTATTGTTAAATGAATGAGAAAGCCACAATTTCTGACTAATTTAAATGGACATAAGAAAATTGCTGTACAGATGAATATTCTATGTGTTGGTAACAAAAATCCTGGGAAGTGAATCAGGAGAATGTTTTGAAGTTTGTGAAGGTATTTTTGTTCTCTTACAGCCATAACTCAGCACGAATTTATCTGTATCACTGAACTTTCTCAAATAATATAAGCATTTTGTTTATCCAAGAGCCCTACTCCCTTCGCCATGGCACTGTATCCACAAATAAACAAATGACTCGAAATTTTCAGGTTTTCCTGATCTTCATGGAAAATGCTACTTGATCAGACAGAACAGAAGATGTATATACTCCCATGAAATAAAATGAGCCAAATATAGCCAAACCTATCAAAATAGGTTTGAAGTTTGATTTGTTTCAAGCTTAAAAAAGCAGTTTCAATTTTCACATATCTATGGCACCAGAAGTAAAATATACCGGCCCATTACAACATGCAGTGAAATAGCTAAATTCAAGTTAAGCAACACAAAGGGGTATTGGGTCTGTCAGAAGGTGAGAAGTGCTTCCAAGGCTCTGTGAATGTCAAAATGTCAAGCCTGTCATTTGGAGGATTTCAGCAGAGCAGGGAGAAGAGGACTCACTTTGTGGAAAGAAAAGCAAAAATATCATTAGAGACTAAGTTTAAAACCTAACACCAGCTCACTCAAACATTTTGAATGGACTTTCAGAAGAAAAGGAACGCCTCGAAGCAAAAAGGTTGCTTTCAGCATGTTTTTTTTTTTATTTTAAAAATTTATTTATTTTATTATTTGTTTGTTTATTTTACATCAGTAAGTGGTTATTAAGCTTCCTCCCCCTTTTTCTGACCCCCCCAATCACTCAGAACCCTCTCTCTTTCTTATTTGTTAAGTCCACTAGTCTCTTTCCTGTGGCAGTGTGCTTTCTCTGCATGAAGGGTTGTGTTCTTGCCACACTGGCTTACCTGCTGGTAGATTTCAGTCTCATCCTTGCTCTGGGCAGACAGTCTGTGCTGATTTGCAGCCTATCGGTGTTTTCCCATTGTGGGTTGTCTTTCTGCTCTGTTCTCTGTGCGGTGTAGCTGCTGCTTGGCCTTATACTTCTGGCTGGTTTAAGGGGCTTGTCCCATTCAGCGTCGGTGATGGAGTTTCTCCGTGGGTCCAGGTGTCTGTGAATAGTCAGTGGGGATCATCTCCTCTTCCTTCGTTTGCCACTTTGAGGTGAGGCCGATGCCCTGACTCTGTGGCCTTCCTCTCCCACCATATGGTGAGTGGCCCCTTGCTCTCTTAGATGACGTCTAGAAAATGGGATTTTGGCTCATCCATTCCCTTGCAGGCTTGTAGGCCCGTAGCAGCTTGTCCATAAAGCAGTTTTGCCAGTCCTGCATGCACTGGTTCTCTCCATACTCCATCTCTTGGCATCCTTCTCTGATGTGATGGTTAGATGTTTACGTGGTCCCTCACCCATTCTGGATCATGTTTGCATTATTTGTGCATTTCTTTTCCCTCCTGAGGATTAATTAGAAAGAGTGAAATAGAGGGGGTATCTATACCATCCCCCCAAACCCTCCCTCCTGCCCCCACCATGGCCCATGAGCCAGCACCTCCCAGAAAGGGAACAGGGCTCAGATGTCCATACAGGTGCTGCCTGAATGCCCCCCTGGGATGGGGGACATGACTGCACCATGCTGTGACCCTCTGGGCATGCAGACAACTGTGCCAGGCACTTGTCCTCTGGGGGATGGAGGCTACAGACCCACTCCCAGACCCCCCACCCAGGCTCACAGCACATTTGCCCCCGATGGCTGAGGTCCCTTGGCGTGCCCGCTGGTGGCAGGGAGGGTGTCATTTTTTAACACAGGAAAAAGAAACTCTTAATCATTAAGTGTTGATGGCCGCGTAGGATACGAGAAATGAAACGAGGAGAAGAGATGGCCCAGCCACAGCCGGGGGTCAAATGGAAGTATGAACCATGAGACAACTTTATTAACAAAAGGAAGAGGTATTTATAGACACAGGTCAAAGGCCTGGCAAGGCCTGGTGAAGGTCTGGCGAATTCCATGAAAGATAAGCCATCCTGAGAGACAACATTCTAAGCAAGAGTAAATTGAGGAAGGGGTAGGGCAGGGGTGGTCTGTAATCCTGGGAAGAGCTTAACATTGATAAGGAAAAGCCAGGCTTGTGCCATTTGCTTACATCAAAAGGCCATTCCAGATAGTCCTCCTAAGTTTTCCCAGGGGCCATTAGTGAGAGAGAGGTTTTCCTTTATCTCTGCCCCCATGACTCTTCTGGAATGCAAATGGCGCACAGCAATTAAGGATTTTCTCAAAAGCTTGACAATCATTGAATTTCAATTAAATTTTAAGAAGATGAAGTTGGCCAAGATGGCACCCTAAGGTGCTGAATTCTCTTCCTTCCATGGATGGAGAAGCTACACTGGAGAAACTGAATGAGATCCAGAGAGTAACTGCATGAGCCGCATAAATCTTTTTTTTTTTTTTTTTTTTTAGGCTAGGTCTTGCTACTTCTGCCTGGAGAGCTGCAGGCTCACATTGCCCAGGGTACCACAGACTCAAGCAATCCCCAACCTCAGCTTCCCAGGTAGCTGGGATTACAGGTGTACTCCACCACGCCCAGATATTTTTTGGGGACTAGGTCTTGATACGTGCCCCTGATGGGACTTGAACCGTGATCCCTGGCCTGGCCATGGCTTCCTAGGCTGCTGCTTACAGGCATGAGCCACCATACCTGGCCAATAGTTATATCTTCTTGATGACAATACAGTGGCCTTTATATAGTGTTTCCTGATCTTTGTATAATACCCATCTTTGTCCTCAATTATCTTTTGTAGCTGAAAGTCTAGTTTATCTGAAAGGAAAATAGCAACTGCTGCTTTTTGCTGTGGTTTTTCTTTACTCCAAACTTTCACTTTTAGCTCGTTTTTGTCTTTCCTTTTTCAATAGATCCCTTAGACACCATGAATATATGGCTGAAACTTTTTAACCTACCTTGTCATTCTGTGCCTTTTAATGGGTGAGTTAACACCACTCACATTTAGGGTGATTATTGATATCTAATGTTTATGACAAATGATTTTGTCTTTTGATTTTTTATTGTTTCATTTTCCTTTTGTTTCTTGATTTTTCTGCATGACTGTCTATTTCTTTGTTTGCATCTATCAATCTGTTTCTCCCAAGTGAGCCTCTATTCTGCATTTTTGGTTAGTGGTTACCATGGGAGTTTAGTCTGAATTACTTTGTCTTAGTAAGTCCGGTATGAGGCTGGTGTCTACTCGCCAACATTTATATAGTTTCGGTTTATTTCTTCCTCCTCTTTAGTGTTTTGTTGTTGAATCATTCTTGCCCCTGCTTCTGACTTTTGTATTCTTGCTCTCATTTTTGCTCAGGATTTTGTGATTCATTTTTTCTTTTCTTTCAACAGTTTTTGGGGCAGAGGCAGTGGTAATAAACACTACTACTCACTTCTGTCGGGTAAAGCCTTATTTCACTTGCTACTTAGATAACTTTACAGCATAGGGTGCTTGTCTTTTAGGGTCATGAACATTTCCATCCACTTTCTTCTTGCCTATAGCATCTGGGGCAAAAGCCAAGGAATTTAGGTGCCTTTGGAAATTATCTTCTTTCCCCTTGCTGCCTGTAATACTTTTTCTTTATGTAGCTTGTTTTGCATTTAGATATTTGGATATTCTATTTCCTGGACATCCATACTTAATTCATTCCTTAGGCTTGAGAATTTCTGTTATTTCTTTTAGTAGTTTATTTCTTTTCATCCCTACTTCAGTCTTTCTCTCTCCACCGTCTGGAACATTCATTATTATCTTTATGTTTCCTCTTCTCAGGGAGTCTGATATTTCTCACAGAGTTTCCTCATTTTTCCTTTGTCCCGTTTCTTTTTCTAATTGGGTGATTTGTGCATTTGCATCTTACATTTTTGAAATTCTTATTCCTGCCAGTTTATCTCTCTTTAAAGTGCTCTTTATATCTGTCTTCATTTCATTCAGAGTCAGTCTCTTTTTGTGATCTTTTTATATTTCAGCCCTTTGATGATGAACATTCTTTTTTTTCCTGGACCTCCTTTCTAAGATTTGCTCCTGCCTAGGTACCTTTAACTGACCTTCCAGTAGCTCATTTAGTATTTTTAATGCTGTTTTGAATTCCTTGTCTGATAGGGCCTCTATTTCTCTATGTTATATAACAATGGAGGCCAACATTTGGAAACAAGGAAGGTCTCAAATAAGCTAACCTTATACCTAAGGAACTAGAAAGAAACAAAAGAAAACAAAGTTCAGTGGAAGGAGGGAAATGGAAATACCAAAACTTAAAGCAGAAATAAATGAAGTAGAAGTCAAAAAGACAGTTCAAAAAGCTCAATGAGACCAAAAGGTGATTCTTTAAAAAAAAAAATAAATAAATAAGATGAACAAACCATTAGTGAAACTCACTGAAAAAATAAATAAGGGAAGAAAACTCTAATAAAGTCAACAAAGAAAAATGGAGACGTTACAATAGACACCTCAGAAATCCGGAGTGTAAAGATTACTCAACATCTTTTTGCTAACAAATTAAAAGATGGAAGAAGTGGTCAAATTTTTAGAATCCTACAAGCTGCAGAGACTGAGTTGGGGAGAAATAGAAAACCCCTAAAAGGGCAAATAACAAACAAGGGGATTGAAACAGTAACAAAAGATCTCCCTCCAAACAAGAACCCAGGACTGAATGTTTTCACCAGTGAGTTCTAACCACACCTTCAAAGACAAACTAATACCTAGCCTTCTTAAACTCTTCAAAAATATGAAAAGTGAGGGAATGCTTCCAACCACTGATCAAGTCAACATTATTGATACCAAAAGCAGAGAAGGAAATCACACACACAAAGAAAATTACAGACCAACATGCCTAGTAAACACAGGTGCAAAAATCCTCAACAAACAGCTAACCAAATTCAGCAATACATTAAAAGGATTTAAATCATGACCATGTGGAATGTATTCCAGGGATACAGGGTGTTCTAACATGGAAGTCAATTTAATCAATCACATCGACAAAAGGAAATACAAATGTCATATGATCAAATCAACAGATGCCAAAACATTTGACAAGATTGAGCATATAGTTGTGGTAAAAACTCTTATTAACGCAGGGATGAATAGATAATACCTCAATATAATAAAGGCAGTATATGATAAACCTACAGCTGACATTATACTCAATGGTTGAAAATTTTTCCTCTAAGAACAGGTACATAACAAGAATGTCCATTCTCACCAGTACCTAGCAAGAGCTATCAGTAATAAAAACATACAAACAAAACACTGAAAAAGATATAAAAGGAATCCAAATTGGAAAAGAAGTATAACTAGCAGTATTTTCAGATGACTGGATAGTATAAAAGGAAACTCCTAAAGACACCACCTTTAAAAAACAATCAGAAACAATAAATTCATTGATATGTTCTGAGGAGACTCTCTTATGGAGTCAAATGTAAATATATACATTTAAATGTAAAATATAAATTTTGTGAGTCTTCTCTCCACTACTTCTTAGATCCTTGTAGCTCATGCATTCTAATCCTATGGGTAAGCAGGGAAAGGAGAAGAAATTAATACCCCACCCCCAGCATTAACCAATGGGCATAGAACTTGCTTGTCAAACTTTCCCCACCTGTATCTCTGGGATAATCCAAACTCTAGGTAGTTCCTCGGTTGTTCCCAAGTGGATAAAGCCCCCACTGTCTATAGTGGAGAAGAGTTTGCTGACATACCCTTGGATTAGTTTTTCTTCCCTTCCTGTATTTTGTTTCCAACCTTGGAACCATTTCCCCAAATAAACTATCTACAAGATTCTGTCTCAGATCTGACATACTGAGGGAATCTAAAATGTTGTCTGCAATGAGGGACTTCACACACTGATGAAAAGAAATCTCAGACATTAATTTAGCTGCTCTGATCCCTGTTTACAAGACCAGCACAACTGAAGATTCAACTTTTATGGATATGCTATTAGTAAGAACTCAGTGTTGAACTCTTCCCTTAGCTATCTTCCCTAACAAGAAGCTGCCTCAGGATTGTAATACAACTGCATACAACAGAACACTTTTTCTTGGTAGACTCAGAACGCACATGGTAAAGTCTCTGAGATATATTTGCAGCACAGAAAGGAAAGTTAGAAGGAATAAAGCTGATTTGAAGTTGAAAAAGAACTGATATCATTAGGGAACCACATATTCCTTGAATTTTTAAAAGCAGAGAGCCTGTTTATCTTAAAAATCTCATATCATAAACTTTGAGTAATTTATGCAACCATAATATTCCACATCCTAAATGAAATTTCACCACCCTTCATCCAAGAGAAACAAGCCTTGGAATAATTTTACTCTGAAGTCCCTAAATAACACAAAATTCAATTCACAGAATCACATTATTACAGGGAGGACTGATAATTTTTTCAACAAATGAGTTTAACAAAAAGATTTAATTTAATCTTCAAGTTTATGAGAGTAATTCCTGCCTGTTTCTTGCAACTATTATCATCCTTATTTCAGGTTAACTGCATGAATAATATCATCGAAGTTGTTTCCAATGATTGATCTGTGTAATAAAAATTTTCCTGTATACACCATTCCTTGGAAGAAATTAAAGAACTTTACCAGCATTAGTCAAAGTCCCACCATTTGTACTATGAAATGCTCAGAGCAGTCAGCTCTGGACCCCCCATGAGAACACACAATTTGCACAGAATCTTAACTTTCTAAAGGCAAAGATATGGAGTTGACAGGATTTCTCATGAGAAAGTCCTCTCTCCTCTCCTTTCCTGTTGTCCTCCTATCTCCCAGAATCTCAGGCTTCTTGACTGTTCTCGTTCCTCTATTTCACCTCTCTTCCCTGCTTTTTTCTCCTCTGCCTTCTCCCCTCCTTCTCATCCCCACCCCCCTCCAACAACGCTTACCTGCATATTGACCCTTACCAAGGGCTGGTGCATGGAAAGGCAGTCTATTTATAGGAAGGTACTATTTATAGGAAGAGCAAACTCTTCTCCACTATAGACAGTGGGGGCTTTATCCACTTGGGAACAACCGAGGAACTACCTAGAGTTCAGATTATCCCAGAGATACAGGAGGGGGAAGTTTGACAAGCAAGTTCTATGCCCATTGGTTAATGCTGGGGATGGGGTATTAATTTCTTCTCCTTTCTCTGCTTACCCATAGGATTAGAATGCATGAGCTAAAAGCATCTATTTATTTATAAGAAGGTTCATTATCCTAAGATCAGCATTTTGGAAGAAGACACTGTTCAATGACAAGCTCAAAAGTGTGACTTTTTTGTCAAACCTGTTGTTTCCCACTGTTGTTTGTGAGTGTGTGGTATAACTAGTGCAAAATGCACTTACATTTTTGGTCAGGTCTACTTTTTGTTTATGAGGCTGTTAAGAATATGGGCCCCCCCAGGGAAATCACAAGGTATGTGCGTATATAGATAGCTCAGTGCCATCTTCTATCATTCACTTCAAGACAGTACAGCCTTTGGGCGCAGAAGAAAAGTGACTGTAATTTGCAATCTTTCTCTTAATCTCTCCTTTTTCCTTTCTCTCTTCTTCCTCTCTCTCCTCCCTTACCCCCTCCCCCTTTCAATCTTCCTCTTCACCCCTCCTCCTCCACTTTAGGTAAAACCCAAATCAAACATTCTCAGAAAAAAAAAAGTCAATCTGGGTCTCAAATTTTGGGAGGACAAACTTATTTAACCTTTTTGCCTTGAGTAACTGACCATCTTTACTATGAGCAAGCAATCGTTTCTCTTCAGGACAGTTATAAAGTGTTGACATTTGGGGACAGAATTGAATTACTGTTTCCTTTAGTGGAGAGTTCTTGCTCATGGGGATGCTAAAAACTGGTCAGTAGCTTACCAATCTCCAGCTCACTTTTATTACAGCAAAAAATATATATTCTCATTTTTTTCTTTTCAAATAAAATTCTCACAAAGCAATCTTCCTGATTCTCGTTTGTCTGGGAGTCAAAATAAAGGAGCTATGAAAGGGATTCTCCAAAAATACCTAATCACCCTCCTATGCTACAGGTGGTAGAAAAGAGATCCAGGAAAAATTAAGCGACTCTTTTGAACTAATCTAGCCAGATGTAGATCTTCCTGAGAACACATAGGTTGGTACAGATCTCCGAGGTCAATGATGATTCCATGAGGATAGACTGCCTTTCTTCTCAGTAAGAACTCTCAGCAGGAGCAGGACACATTTTAATAGCTGTCCATCCATCAGCAAAAGGCCTTGGCATTTAACTGTCTGTCTCCTTTGCCCTCACCTTTAAACCATCTCTATGTCCCTAAAAAATCTCTTATTTAGATCTTTTTATGGGGACATTGGAACATGAAGAATTGGCTTTGTGGACTGTAAAGTGCCTGTTACGGCCCCATTCATTTCCTCAAATCATAAAAATTTATAGAGAGCGCTACATGCTGGGAGTTGCACCTGGATGCACCAGATCTGATGACATAGTCATTGCTCTTAAGGGACTGCAGGCTGTTTTTGAGAGACACAGCCCATAGGAGAGTGAGGGATGGGGCATTCACAGTCCCAGTCTTGTGTCACCAGGGGCGCACTGTCTTTTGGTGCACATTATGCTGCCTGATCCGTAACAATGGCAGGTCAAGGTCATTGAGCCTCATTCAAGATACAAAGGGGAACACGGAGGGAAGTCTCACCTCCTGTCGGGACTTAGGTAAAGGGAATCATACCCTCTACTGATCTATTTCTTAAATGCAGGGAGTCTTTCCAAAGACTGAATTTTTGAAGAGCTCATTTTCTTCATCCCAGGAGGACAGGAAGATGCAGAGACGGTTATGACCCACGGGCTGCTCCACAAGACACGAGGATTCCAATTGAGGTTCAGAGCATCAGGTTTATTAGCAAGAAACTGGTGCACCCAGGTTCCCAAGCAAAGCTGGCAAGAGAGACCAAGGAGTAGTCTCTGAGACAACCTTTTATAATGCAAAACCACCCCCCCCCATTGTGAAGCAAGCAAGCAGGTGTAGAACACGTTCCCATAACTACAGTTTCCAATAATGCTGACATCCATCATGTATCAGGAGGACAATGCTGGCATCCACCATCCATCAGGTGGACAAGATGGTTGGCAGGAACAACCAGGAATAAAGGGAGGCAGAAACAGTATGTGGAGCCAACAAGCCATGGCATATATTTTCCACCAAGAGCAGGGAGAGAACACTGGCTTCAAAATGGAGTTACTTTGGTTAGTCTGTTCCCAAAAGACAGGGTTTAAGGAGGAAGCCACCCAAGATTCCCCTTGGATGTCTCCCCTGGGCATGGTCATAACCTTCCAAACTTCAAATCCTCCTAAAGAGCCTTTAAGATTAGTAGGAAAAGGAAGCAAAACATGGAGAATGTGGCTTCTACAGGGAAGTCCTGAAGAGCTACATACAGACTTCTGCCTGTCTCCCCCATCACTCCTCCCAAGGACAAATCCTACAGAAAGTTTCGTCTGGAGTCCTTCAGATTCATATGTCTAGTGACGAGAACTTTCTTGAGAGTGAAAGCATTTCAGAATTTCTAGTCCCCGGGATGGAAGTACCTGCTTATTTCAGGTCTCACACTCTGTTCTCTTCATTGTTTCCCCTCAGTATAGAATTCCAGTTATTCTCTTTCAATGCCACTGGAGATAGCATTCTTTTCTCTGCCTTGGCAGCTTACCAATGCCTTCAAATGAATGGTTTTTTACATTTGATGTGGCTTTTCTTATTTTCTTGGCAGGAGGATTGGTCTGTAGCAAGCTTTTCCATCATAGCAGCAAGAGTCCTAAAGCTTTCAGTCTTTATTATTGGAAATTTATATACTTTAATATCTAGTATTATAGATTCCCTGTACAGGATTAGTCTTGAAATGTTATAAGTTCTGGTTATTTATTTACCCACAGGAACTTGAGCATCTCAGTATCATGTACTCCCACCCCCCCATGCTACTAATTTCACTAACTGTCTAAATCTCTTTGGAGATAACTTTTGAGAAATCGAGTATTCTTTCTCTGGAAACACAATCTCTCACTTTAAAATGTTCTGTTTGTCTCTTTGTGCTTTATTCCAATAGATCCTGAGTATTTATAATTTGTCTTAATTCTATATATTCTAATTGCTATTTTACAGGCCTACTTCCTGCACTGTTGATATGCACGAAATCTTTAATGTTGTATCACTACTTGGAATTGTCTGTCTTGCTACACTTTTATTAGCTCATATCCTTTGGTGGTCTAGGCAAATAGCACATGAAAATTTTAATGTTCTTATGTCATTTCCAATAGAACCTAAACTCCACAATTTTTCATGCCTGAGTTTTCCTAAACACTGGTTGAACAGTACGAGTTAACTAACCTGACAGTAACTAACCTCCCTTCATTAATGAGAAACTTTGAGTATTTCATTTTAGTGGGCATGTTTCTTATCTTAAAAAGCCAGAACAGCTATCATCTTATTTTTGAAAAGAGTGTTGTCAGGAAATAATGTTAAATTCTATAGATGTCTATTTAACTTCTGTTAAAGAAAAGATTTTTCTTTTATCAGCCATGTTTGTTTCTCACACTTTTATAGAGACAGGATGGTCATATAACTTCGTATAAGTTTAAGGTGTACATAGTGGTGATTTGACATAGGTGTGTATTATAAAATGGTAACCATAAGGTTAGCAAACATCTCCATCATCTCACATAATTGCCATTTGCACGTGTGTGTGGTGACATCTAAGATCTTTCCTCTTGGTAGCTTTCAAGTCTGTAGAATCATATTGTTATAGCTACTGTGCTGTGCATTACATTTCCAGAAGTTATTTAACTTTATCTGAACATTTGTACTGTCTGGCCAACATCTCGCCATTTTCCTACCCCCAGCTCCTGACAACCAACCTTTTACTTTGTTTCTGTGAATTTAACTTTTCCACATATCACATAGAAATGAAAACATATAGCATTGGTCTTTCTTTGTCAAACATTTCACTTAGCATAATGTCCTTCATTGTTGCAAATGGCAGGATTCCCTTCTTTATCATGACTGAATAATACTCCACTGGGAAAATATATCTTTATTACTTACGCACACACAGACGCACCTCATTTTTCTATTGAATCATCTGTACAGTGACACTTAAGTGGGGGTTCCCCATAGTTTGCCTATCGTGACTATGCTGTTATGAACATGCGGGGATATAGTTCTGTAGATCCTGATTTCTTTCTCTTTGAAAAGAAAGAAGCAGACCTGCTGAATCAGAAAATAGTCCTGGATTTTATTTTTGAAAAAATGCCATACTGTGTTTCATAATAACTGTACCAATTTACATCTCTACTATGAGTGTAAATGGGATTCGCTTTCCCCACAACCTTGTCTAAGTTGTTTCATTTTTCTTTTTGACAGTCACCATTCTCACACAAGCAGGTAACTTAGCATTGTGGTTTTGATTTGCATCTCCCTGGTAATTTAGTATCTTTTCATGCGATATCACTTCTTTGGAAAAGTGTGTATTAAGTTCCTCTGCCCATTTTATTTTTGTTATTGGGTTATAAGAGTTCCTTGTCTATTTTGTATGTTGGCCCTTCTAGATAGAGGATTTACAAATATGTTCTTCTATTACATAGGTTGCCTTTTCATTCTACTGATTGTTCTTTGCTGTGCTTGTAAATTTAGTGGTACAGCATATTGAATTTCGTTTCATTTCCCATGCTTGTGGTGCCATGTCCAGAAAATCACTGCCAAGAAACAAAGTCAAGGAGTTTTCTCCCTATGGATTCTTCTAGAAGTCTTAAGCTTTCAAGTCTTACGTTTAAACCTTTGATCCATTTGAGCAAAACTTTGTGAGTGATATAAGGGTCTAATTTTATTCTTTTGCATGTGCATATTCAGTTTTTCCATGACAACTTACTGAAGAGACCATCCAAGTCTCATTGTCTACTCTTGGCTCCCTTGTCAAATGCAAGGATTTGTTTCTGGCTTGTAATTCTGTTACATGAGCCCATGTCTGCTCCCTTGTCAAATGCAAATGCAAGGATTTGTTTCTTTTTGGCACTATGGTACTCTTGATTATTTTATTTCTGATGTTTATGATTATTGTGTATATTATTATATTTTTCTCTTTCCTATTTTGACAATTTATTGGTTTTGTTTACCTGATTGCTCTGGGTAGGAATGTCGATACTATATTGAATAAAATTGGTGAGAGTGTGTACCCTTATCTTATTTTTGATCTTAATGAAAAGTTTCAACCTTTTACCATTGATTTTCTATGAACTTCTCACAAATAGTGAAGTTCATCACATCTATTGATGTATTATCTTGATCTATCCTTGAATCTCAAAGAGAAATCTCCCTGACTATGGTGTATGATCTTTTCAATACGCTGTTGAGTTCAGTTTGCTTATACTTGGTTGAACACTTTTACATCTATATTCATAAGAGATATTGACCTGTTGTTCTTAGTACATCCTTGTCTGGCTTTATTATCAGGCAGTGCAAAAATGAGTCTGGGAGTAATCCCTCCTATTTCATGGAAGAATTGAAATGGACTCACATTAGTAATCCCTCCTATTTCAAGGAAGAATTGAAATGGACTCACATTAGTTTTTCAGATGTTTGAGAGACCTCATTATGGAAGCCATCTGGTACCAGACTGTTCCCAGGAGCTTTTTGAATACTTTTTCAGTTGTCTTGTTATTGTTCTGTCCCTATTTCCTCTGTTTTCATGATTTAGTCTTATATTACTAAGAATTTATCTGTTTGTTCTAGGTTATCCAGTTTTTTGGCATATAGTTGTATGACATACTACCAACAGTCTTTTATGCTCTCTTGTAATCCTTTATATTCCTGTGATAGTGTTTGCAATGTCTCCTTCATTTTGTACATTATCTGAGTCTTCGCTCTTTTCTCTAAGTCTAGCTAAAGGCTTGTCAATGTTGTTTTCTTTTCAAAAAGCCAGCTCAATTTTGCTGATCTTTTCTATAGTTTTTATGCTCTGTATTCATTTCTTTCTGCTTTGATTATTGTAATTTCCTTCTAATTTAGTTTGTTTTTCCTCATTCCTGGAGGTACCTGTTAGGTTGTTTATTTGGGATCTTTGTTCTTAATGTATGGTTTTATCATAATAAACTTCCATCTTACAAGTGCTTTTGTTGCATTCATTCCATAATTTTGATATGATTCCTTCTTCTTTTTTTTTTTTTTTTTGGTGACTAGATCTCACTATGTTGCCCAGGCTAGTCCCGATCCTGCAGACTCAAGCGATCCCCAGCCTCAGCCTCTCAGGTATCTAAGATTACAGGTGCCTGCCACCATACCCAGCTGCTTCTTCAAGACTAGGTCTTTCTGTGTTGCCCAGGGTAGTCTCAAACCCGTGAACTCAAGCAATCCCTGGCCTCTTGCACCCCTGTGCATGGACTACAGTTACACGTCACCTCTCCCAGCTATGATTACATTTTTGTTTCAAGATATATTTTGATTTACCTTTGACTTCTTCCTTGACCTATTGGCCATTCCAAAATGCATAGTCTTGTTAGCAGATGGGACAGAAACAGGCAAAATAAACTACCTTACAAGTATTGAAACCTAACACTACCTGGTCTGTCCACTTGCACTTCTGCAGTGCAAGACCAGGTAACCAAAAACAGGATTTATGAACAAGATGATAAAAAATTTAGACTGTCTAGGGCCACCGAGGACCCTGGACGTCTCACCCCAGTCCAGTCTCTAAGTTCAAAGTCCACAAGCTGCATGTGTTTGTAGTCACAGGTGCATACCAAGCAGAACAGTGCTTCCTAGAGTTTCTTCTGGCACCTATCCCAGTGCCAAGCCCACAACAGGGAGGGACCCCAAACCAAACAACATGAAACAGGCTAGCACCAAGTCCAGGCTTCCAATGAGTTGCATTCGCCTTGTGGACAAGCATTTCCTTGTCAGCCTGGGCTGTTGCCTGCAGGCTAAAAGCCTGTGGCTTCTTCCCCCACCCCCATCCCTCCACCCCTCCACCAGATGGCAGCTGGGGTTCAGTGCCCCAGAGTACCTGGTCCTTTCTCCTCCTCTCCCCCAGATCTGTGTCCTTCCCTCTCTTCTCCAAATACCTACTCTTATGCTCTCTCTCATTCCATGTTCTTCTCTCACCTGTGCTCTCACTCCATGGGCTTCCCTGAGTCTCCGCCCAGAGTGGCATCCCTCTAATTCAGCAGCATCTTATTACAAAGATGGAGCCACAGCCCCTCCCCCCAATTTAGCCTTGTCACCTCCTTACAGTTTGGCTTCCATATCTCCGAATTCTCCAGTTTCTCTCTGCTCTCATCTTTGTTGTTTCTTTATTTCTTGGATGGCATGTTTATTATTATTAGTTCAACCCTTATCATTCTACAGGACTAAAATTTTTTGCTGAGAAATCTGCTGATAACTCATGGAAGTTCCCTTGTAAATAGCAGGGTATTTTTTCTTACTTTTAAAAGTCTCCCACTGCCTTTGATTTTTGTAAGTTTCATTTTGTTTCTTAAAGAAAACTTTTTGAGTTGAATTTGTTTGGCAAACCTATGTGTTTCATGAAGTTGGATGGCCAAAGCTCTTCCCAGATTTGGGGAAATCTCAACCATTATTTCCGTAAGTCTGCTTTCTACTCCCTTATCCTTCTTTTCTCCTCTGAATGCTAACAAGTCTCATTTTGCTTTTCTTAATGACACTCCCAGAATTCATGTAAGTTCTTATATAAATTTTCTCTTTCATCCTTTTTCCTCTTTTGTACCTCTGATAATTTCACTGATCCTCCTAATTCACAAGTTCTTCCTTCTGCCTGATCCATTCTGCCATTGGTGCTCATTATTACATTTTCTCCTTCACTGTGTTTTTCAGTTTCAGAATTTCTATTTAGTTCTTTTTAAATAATTTCTATCACATCATTATATTTTCTCTTCTTGTTGAACTATTATTTACCTAATTTTATTTAATTTTTTGGGTGATTTTCTTTACATCACTGAGCTTTAAAACATTATTTTGAATGAGTTAATGGGTAATTTCCATATCTCTAGGTCTTTGGGGTCATTTATAAGAAATTTATTGTGCTCCACTGATGATATCAGGTTTCCTTGATTTTTTATGAACTTAATGTTTTGCATTGCTGTTCTCACATTTGAAGTAGTCATTTTACTGACTGATTTCAGTAGACAATTACCTCACACAAGCTTCTAGGGAGTCTGAGGGTTCCCCAGACCTTTCATGGATACGCCTCTTCCATTTCTTGCTAACTTCTGCAACAGAATCGTTAAGATTGTATTCTCTCGCTCAAGTCTGCAAAGCACTGAGCTGTTTGCTGATAGTCTCCCTCTTGTTTTCCAAAGGGTGATGATAAATGTTCAAGTTCATTGTGTCTCCCAGACTTATAGATATAATTAATATAATCCATTTCCCTTTGATAGCTCATTCCAAACCATGGCTGCTATTTGCCTAGTCACTTACTGTTCCCTTCCCAGTCATGCTGCTCACAACTCAGTACCCTGAAAAGAGATGGTGGGTAGAGTAGTAGGTCTCTCTGGTACCTGGGAAAGCTGTGCACTCACTCACACTATTCTTACCCTCGCCTTGGGAGATCACAGACCAAGAAAATGGGGGTGGGCATGAGGTGACAGGAGTAAAATCAAACTATTCCTTTCAACCTCTTCAGTGCATCCAGCCTTGATTTGTTGTTGTTGCTGCTGCTGCTGCTGCTGTCGTTGTTGTTCCAATGGGATAAGACCAATTTGCTTATGATATATTATTCCTATGCTATATTTCCCAATTTGGTTTATTAATTAAAGTTTATCAAGGATTTTTTTGCTTTTATATTTACTAATAAGATATACCTAGTGACTTCCTTTTATATATATGGAAGATATTGAAGTTTGAATCATCAAACATCCCTTTCAACACTTTCTTCATTGCCTTAACTCTGGAGACCAGAAAGCTAAACCAGTCAATTTCCCAGTCTCCTTTGCAACTATGAATGAACATAGGACTTGATTGTGATTTTTGACCCATTAGCGGAAGTCTGAAATGGTTTTGATTTTCTGTAAAAGAAATTCTTTTTCCACTTTTCTTGCCCCTTCTGAAGGGACTCTTGTCAACAACACAAATGAGCAGGTAGTCTGGATCTGGTGGCCACCTTATGGTTATAAGGAAAGACCAACAGAATTTGATAGCCCTTACAACTGACATTCTTGAGTTGCCAAGCCAATACCAATTCTAGAAACCATCTCAGGATGTCTGTCCTACTTTCTCATAGTATATAAACCCCTAGTTTATGGAAGTCACTGAAGAGTGGGTTTATTGTTACTGTTAACTGAATGGGATGTGAGCTGATACTCTCAATTTGCTACATTTGGGGGATAAAATTTATCTTTGAAAAATATGAAATCTTGTGTATTGGTTTAGTGAGAAAGAACAATTTTAAAAATTATGGGAATGTCTGAAAGTACTAATTTATAACTCAAATATACTTGCTTCCTTCTCTGAAAGTAATTCTTACAGGAATTTTAGCTTAAGTTAACTTAATACATAGAGTATGGGGATTTACTTTATTTACTGATTTATTCCCAGTGCGAAAAATAATGCCTTCTAATTAATAATTGTTCAATAATATTTGTTCTATAGGTTTCTTGATGGAAGTTTCTTCTTTCTCCTGCAATCAATTGGTGACTTTAATTCTTCTAATATATCATCAGTTTTATTCTAATTTGAAATGTATTAAGATTGAATTGTTTATAGTGATATCTGCTCTAGAGAATCCTCCCTTGCATTTATTTATCTCCTTTCTTATTCCAGGTCCAATGTACTGGTTTTAACTGTTTGATTAGATTAGCCAGAGACCTTTTTCAATTTTATTAGTGTTCCTATTTTCCCAGAAGATGAAGTCTTAGATATATATAACTACTTTACTTTTTCTAATTTCTTATTCTATAATTTTTGATTTGGTCCTCCCTCATACTTTACTAAGTTTTGCTTGTTAAGTTTTTGTTTGTTTTGCAATCATTTCCTTAGTTTCTGGAGTAACTGCTAATTTTATTTCCATTCTTTTCTATTTAATGATGAGAGAAGATCTTGTTGGCAAAAACAAACATATTAAACTATAGAGCCTCTGAAGAACACATTAAAAAACTAAATATAATTTCCCAGTAACAGCAATCACGGTTAGCACCCAGCTCTTATGTTTTAATACCACTCCCTGATTAAAGAAACCAGGCCTCCTTGGAGAAGTGACTGATTCAGTGGAGCAGACAGGAAATGTACAAGATGCCTATGAAAGAAAGAAGTGCTCAAAAAGTAAAAGCACACAAACAACATATATGCCAATGACTAAACTTGGAAACTTTTGAGCAACAAAATGAAACAATATTAGATTATAGCCCAATGCATAAAATGAGCACACAGAGTCCATACTGATGTTAATACAAGATTAAATAAATGCATTAATGAACAAGGAATAGAGAGCTCTCCACAGCAGAATTTCTTTTTTTTTATTTTAATTTATAAATATATATTTCATATCAATCACATCATTGTGGTTCCTGGGGGTTCCCCCACCACCTCCCCTCCCTGGCCACTCCAGTTGGTCCCCTCCCGCAGTTGTGTACTTTCATTTGGTTGTCCATATATTAGTGAAACCATTTGGTATCTGTTTTTTTTCCTTCTGACTTGTTTCTGCCGGTATGATTTCTTCTAGGTACATCCATGTTGCCAGAAAATCATCAAATTTGTCATTTTTTATTGATGCGTAATATTCCATTGTGTATATATACCACATCTTTTTCATCCAGTCATCTTTTTTGGGGCATTCGGGTTGTTTCCAAGTTCTTGCAATTATAAACAGTGCTGCAATAAACATCTGAGCACAGGTGTCTCTTTGTACCCACATTGAGGTCTCCTCTGGGTAGATTCCCAGAAGAGCGATTGCTGGGTCAAATGGGTAGTTCCATTTTCATTAGTTTGAGGGTCCTCCACACTGCTTTCCATAGTGGTTGGACCAGTTTACAATCCCACCAGCAATGTAAAAGTGTTTCTTTCTCTCCACATCACACCAGCTCTTGTTGTTGTCTGTTTTTTGGATGTGGGCCATTCTTATTGGTGTCAGATGGTATCTCATTGTGGTTTTGATTTGCATTTCCCTTACTGCTAATGATGTTGAACATTTTTTCACGTGCCTGTTGGCCATTTGGACTTCCTCTTTGGAAAAGTTTCTTTTTAGATCCTCTCCCCATTTTTTAACTGGGTTCTTTGCTCTGTTTTTGTTGTTGTGTGAGCTTCAGGGCTGAGGCAAGAAGTTGCAATACTTTCTGAATGTTTTCCTAGGAAATCATAAACTCAAATTCAACTTCAAAATCAATTGAAAGCTCAGAACCTAAATGTCAAAGCTAAGACTATTAAAATCTTAGAAAAAAACAGAAGTGGTAATGACATGTGAAATGTCAAATAAAACATTAATGAATTGAATTTTTTAAAAAATTCAAGAATCAGATGGGTTAAAGTCATACAATCATCTTACTAGAAACCCAAAAGTCATTTGAAAACTTGAAGAGGAAAGGGGAGGAGGAGAAAAGTAGAGGAGGAAGGAAGAGAGGGAGATTGAAGACAGGATGCTTTGAACTTGTTACTAGGTTGATTTCAGGAAAACCAGCAGAGGATAAATTAAATACACTGGAAGAGAGCTAGTGCTGAAGAAGATTCCAGAAGAAATGGATGGGTCTACTACCAAGAATGGAATTCTGAAAAGGCGATGGACTCACACTCCACAAAGAAGGAAATAGGGATGAGCGATTTCAGGATAAGTTGAAAAATTAAAACTTGCTTACATAAATGTTCCCTATGAATTAGGTTGTAAAATCAGATGTTACTGAATCTGAGTGTAAGTAAAGGGCTGAAAAGTTTAGAGGTTGAACATGACCATTTGGAAACGATTCAACAATGACCTTGGAGGCAAGTGGCTATGGAGTAATAGTGACCGAGAATCAGTGAGTAAAGAGTGACTGGAGGGTGAGAACGTGGCCATAAGTACAGATGATGTTTTCAAAGATCCAGGTGAAGAGAAGAGAAGAGAAAGAGAGGCAGATTTCAAAAGAAAACCCTTCACATTTTCAAACAATTTCTCAGTATTCAAATCACCCTACACTAGGGAAGAAGCTCTATCATTAACTGACATGCGATGCAATTTGTTGTTTTGTTTGTTAACGAGACATCAGGCATTGCATTGTAAGTGCACAATCAATGACAAATTACCGATCTCTCATCCAAAGGAAAGAAAAATTGGCACCAATATTCAAGCAAGTGCATAAATGAAAAAGCTAAGGGTTTCTGAACTTTTCATTCAAATCAAGATTTTTCTCCCCCAAAAAATATTGTACTGAATGAAGCTCCTCATTCTACATAATAAACACTTCCATGTAGCTCTGCTCCACCATCTATAAAATGGGCTTGTCTGAATAGACACATCTGGGGGTGGGGTGGGAGGAGTCAAAGATCACAAAACAGACTTGTAGCTTCCATCTTGGAGTTTCTATTTGACAAGGGACCTGATGATTAAGACTCAATACAGCTCTTATAACTTCCCATTAAAAAGCCTGTGAAGACACAGTCCTGGGAGAAAAAGAAGACAAAATTGCATCAACTTGGATTGAAAATCAATCTATCTTGCAAAGGTGGAAAGAGAATAAAATGTGATGGGGCAGCCCACATGAGCTTTTTTATTAAAAAATAGAGCAAACTGGCTGGCAACATACAAAAAGGGGGAAATGGGACTTCTCTCCCCTATCATCTGTGTTTTGACAGCAAAGCTCCAGGTGCGTATCAGAAAATCTAAGCTGCTTTATCTGCAGAGTTGTGGGGGGTGAGTTTTGAGGCGCCTATAATGTTGACTCCCTCTCTCACCCCCATGTTCACATCTCCCACTAAACAGCATCTTTCTTCTTACAGTTCATCATTTTCTAAAAACAACAGCTTATGAATAGATGGTAGGGCTCATTACGGTGAAGAAATCCTGAAAGCAAAGTGCATAGAAGTCCATAGAAAAGCTGCTGAAACACCACACAGTGTAGTATCAAGACTGTCCCCTATTCCTGCAGAGAGTCCCAAGATGGGTTACTTTAAAATAAATTTATATATAAATTTCACATCTTCATAATCCCTGGGGTTTGCCCACCACCTTCCCTCCCTGACTGTTCCCACCCTCTCCCCCCTACCCCCAAGTTGTGTTCTTCAGTTTGGTTGTTAGCTTGTTTTGACTTTTCCTCCTGGCTTTTTGTTTATTTTTCCTATGTCCCATAGATTAATGAAACCAATTGGTTTCTATATTTTTTGTTCTGACTTGTGTCTGCCAATATGATTTCTTCTAGGTACATTCATGTTATCAAAAAAAAATAATCAAATTCGTCATTTTTGATTGATGCGTAATATTCCGTTGTGTATATATACCATATCTTTTTCATCCATTCATCAGTTTTGGGGCATTTGGGTTGTTTCCATGTCCTTGCAATTATTAATAGTGCTGTAGTAAACATCCAGACACAGGTGTCCCTTTGTCTAAGCATTGAGGTCTCCTTTGGATAGATTCCCAGAAGAGTGATAGCTGGGTCAAATAGTAGTTCCATTTTCATTAGTTTGAGGGTCCTCCACACAGCTTTCCATAGTCGCTAGACCAGTTTACATTCCCACCAGCAGTGTAAGAGTGTTCATTTCTCTTCACATCCATGTCAGCACCAAGATGGGTTACTAATGCTGACAGGGAAAAGGGTAGAAACCAGACTGGTCTCCTTCGTCTTCTTTTTTTTAAAAAATAATTTATTTATATATAAATTTCACATCTCTGTGATCTCTGGGGTTCACCCCCCCTCCCTGACCATTCCCACCCTGTCCCCCCTCCCCCAGTTGTGTACTTCAATTTGGTTGTTGGCTTATTTTAACTTTTCTTCATGGATTTTTGTTTATCTTTCCCATGTCCCATATAGTAGTGAAACGATTTGATTTCTGGTTTTTTTTCTTTTTGACTTGTTTCTGCTAATATGAATTCTTCTAAGTCCATTCATGTTATCATAAAATCATCGGTCTCACTTCTATGTGGGTTGTAAATCCATCAAACAAAAGGACAAGAAATCATCAAAACTAACAAGCTGTCCATAGATCTGAAGCACCTAGCAAGGGCGGGCGGGAGCAAAACACAAGAAGGATGAACACAAGGGAAACTGGTGACTATTTGTAAGCAATATGGGATGGAAGAGCTATCGATGGCACTGCAAAGATGGAAAAAGAAATTAAAATAAGCAATCATTTAAAAAGTAATCATCCTGGGAGCTGCCATCTAAGAATGTTTTCCAGTTGTCGTGGTCAGTCCCAGCATGTAGCAGAACGAAGAATAATGACAGCACCGTGTCAGGATTCTGAGTCTCCCTGCCTCTGTGCAGTGGAAAGAGGTGTCTTGGAAAGTTGGGGCTCATATGGAAGGTCTGCTGAGCTGTGCTGCGCATAATGAAGAATCTGGGAGAACTGCAGGTATGTGGAGGACCCAGGATGTGAAGGAGAAGGTTGTTTGAAGTCAAGGGAGTGAGCCCTTGCATGGAAAGTTCCAAAATGGAAAATGTCTACTCGCTGCAAAGGAGACAGCTCTGGCAAAATACTGGGAACCACTGATCCCCCAGCTTGGGTTGTGCCCTTTCTATATTTGCGGGGTCCCTTCCAAGATCGTATCAGTGTTGATCAAGGAAGAATGGACCCAAGAAATATGCAGAAGGAATAAGCCACAAGACTTGACACAGTGAATGGGTATTGCACCGTTCTGGAGGGTTGAACCTGGAGAGAGCTGACAAACTGAAGCGTTAACCTGCGTAGAAGCAGAGGCCAGCAGGGCACCACCAACACTGAGAGCTCTGGTATCTCAAATGATATGGCCCAGGGAGAAAGGTCTGCAAAATATTTGTTAAAGCAATTGAAAAGCAAAGCAAAACATCACTTGAACTCTTTCAAACACAAGTGAGCCCTTTTAGACTCGTTATTTAGACAGATTTTTAAAAAATTACTCCTCATACTTTTTTCCCCATAATATAAGTAATATGTGTTTACTGTTGGAATAAAAGCAAACATCTGGAGAATTGCTGGATAAAATATGAAGGCAACAACAATGACTCATGCTTCTAGAACAGGGTTTCTTAGTCCCAACACTACTGGCCTCTTTGGCTAATCCCTTCTTTCTTGTTCTGTGCGCTGTAGGTGTTAAACACCACCTCTGGCCTCTTCTCACGAGACACCAACAGCGTTCCCACACCATTCCTCACATCCAAAGTATCTCCAAATACTGACAGAGGGCCCTACTAGGACAAAATCACCCCAACTGAAATCACAGGTCTAGAATATATTTCAACACTTTGATCTTTATGCTTTTACATAAATCCAATGTTCTGTTTAGGCTCCTGCCTTAACTTCCTGAAAACACACTGGTTCCTCCAAGACACTGTACTCCAAGACAGAAATCTCTTTGACATGCTTATTACATTCTTACAGATGTGAAGTGGCTTATTAACTCACCCCGACCCCTCCACACTCCCTGTGTTAGAAACTAAGGTTGCTCCCAATGTCACACCATTATAAAGCGATGGTGTCCATTCTGGTGCATGAACCATTTTCTCTAACTCTGCGGATTTCTCTAGGAGAGAGAGTGTGGGAGAGAAATAGCAACTCCAGCCGCACTCACATGTCTATAAGATGCACGAATACAGCGTGGTGCAGTGTGCGGGTGGTGGTAAGGTACAGGACACATCGTTCACTGTATGAATTACTGCCTGTCAAAAGCGTACACTCCTGAAGACAAATGGTGTTCCTGGAGCTAGAGTTAAAAAAAAAAAAAAAAAGAGCTCCTCTAGTCCAATTAATCAAAAACATAATGGATAGAATTTATCAATTTTAGTGTTTTGTCCAATAAATATTTCTTGTTCTTAAGAACTTACCTCTGCTTGCCAGTAATTAGTCCTCGCAAGTCAAAAAATGAACCATTGAGAAATTGGTTTTCCCTAGGGACATGAGCAATGTTTTCATCACATGAGTAAACAGAGGCACACACACATGTTGTGGCTTAGGGCTGCCAGTTGGCCCAATCCAAGTGTTCTGAAAAGTCAGAATGGTTCTGGTTCCTCCAAGACACAGTACTCCACAACACAGTCCCTCAAAATCTTTTGTCTTGGTATCCATGTCACTGATGTCCTGGACACACGCACCCAAGTAGGGATGTCTCTGGTGAGAACAAAACCAGTACCAGAGGCAGATCTTGGGGAGATTCAATATAAAGCAAGGGCCCCTACCACCAAGCGTCCACGCTGACATCATACAATCATCACCAGAAGCTACATGCATGAAAGTCAGCAGCATTTCTAGCATGTAGTATACCTTGAATGCATTCTGGTGGATTATAGCCCAAATTAATCTTTGTAAAACTGAGACCAAGTCATGCATGACATATAGGAAAGGGAGGTGTTGCTTTTTATTCCATATATTCTACTCACCTGCACACAGACACACATGTATGCTGTAACAAGAGAAACCAATTTTTCTTATTATCATTCCCAGTCAAAAATATTAGAGATGCCACTGTAGAAGAAAGAGAGAGAGGCAGGGTGTCAGCGTGCCCCTGATAGCAAAAAGAAGAGCAGGAGATTTGTTAGTTGAAACAACTGAAGGAGAAGGAGGGAGGGAGCAGAAGGATGTAGAAAGAGCGTTCACACTGTGATGCTGATTGGTGCTGGGAACAGACTAGCCAAAGTAACTCCATTTTGTTTAAAACCTCCACGTTGAAGCCAGCATCCTCTCCCTGCCCTCGGTGGGAAGTACCCGCCATGGCTGGCTGGTTCCACATCCTGTTTCTGCCTCCCCTTATTCCTGGATGTTCCTGACAATCATTTTGTCCTCCTGATGGATAATGGATGCCAGCGTTGTCCTCCCGATAGATGATAGAGGTCACATTATTGGAAACCGTAGTTATGGGAACATATCCTACACCTGCTTGCTGGCTTCACAATGGGGCGAAGTGGTGGTTTTGCCCTATAAAAGGTTGTCACAGAGACTGCTCTAGGTCTCTCTTGCCATCTTGGCTTGGGGACCCTGGTGCACCAGTTTCTTGCCAATACACCTGCTGCTTTAAACCTCCGTTGGAGTCCTGGCATCTTGTTGAGCAGCTCATGAGTCATTAACAGTTTGGGTTCGGCAGATCTAAGGTGGGATGAAGGATGCATCTTTGGAACGTGCTCCCTTAGATAATCTCACATGCCCACTGACCAGCCTTTCCTCACTGAACTCCTCGCTCTGGATGGAGCTGTCTGCAATTCATTTATCGCAAACTTGTTCCACATATGACAACTCGAGCCATGAAGCCAAATGGTACCAGGTGTAACTTCAGGCCAAAGAGAACTGGGGGGTGGGGGGGGCAGAGCCAGAGCTGCAAGGTCCACTCTCATCAAAGTCCAGCACTGACATTTCAGCTCTTGCCTGAGTCCCCGGAGATCCATTTGCAACGGACACACCCAAGCCATCCAGATGGAACTTTCCCACTGTCTGCTCTTGCTTTTGGCCCGCCCCGGACGCTGAAACTGTCTCTCCAGAACCTCCTCAGGAGCGTAATCACCAGCTCTTCATGGGACTCTGGGCCGCAGAGAGGCATAGTTTTGTGAGCGTCACTTTCCTTTCACATGTAGAGATGCTTGGGGCCTTGACTGTGATGCCTCGAAACCTAGTGGCATCAGCCCCCGGCAGTACCCTCACCCGCAGCTTTGAGATCTTTCATCCCGGAGACACAGCCTGCAAGAAGCACACAGGTGCAATTTCAATAGGAGCTCATCGGGGACAATAGCTTCTGATTGGGATGCAGTGCCACCCGTGCCAGCAATCGGCTGCCGCACGATCGACTTTGCATAACGACAGTGCCACCCCACAGGGACTTTATGTTCAGAAGCAATCCATTCAATGTGGAAAACACAAGCCGGCGAGCTCAAGAAACTGGAACGTTCTGCCTGACTCACAAAGAAGGGCTGAGATCAGATGGAAGAGCTATAGCCCCTAACAGGGCAGGAGAGGGGGAGGGGAGGGGCTGGGGCAGGAAATGCAAGGCAACCAGACCCTTGATCCAAGTTGTCGACCTGTGCTGTGAACTTGGTCCTAAGGCCTGTGTGGAACATGGAAGCAGGTAGAGAGATGGAGCTTCAGCTAAGAGGAACACCTCCTCTCTCTCTAGTCCCCTCTAGCACACTAGAGATTGGCAACAATACGTCTCTCACCTGTCACCCAGCTTCCTGACCTCTTTGGAATGTCCCAAGATACATATGACTCATTAGTAATGACTTTTGTCCTCACAGGTAAATCCTCCTGTTATCACACATTCCCACATCCCCGCATCCTGCCTGCTGTATGTCACCTCGCTTTGCTCTTTCCTCATTACATCATTGTAGCATTTCCATGCTGGAGTCTATAAGGGGCTTCACAGCTTCATCCAAGTTGGACCTGGACATGTTTCCCAGGATCCCCGCTCTGTGGGCTGGCTTCACAGGTTGCTGTCAATCTCTTCCATCTCAATTGCTTCTTCATTTCACATGTGACTCCTAAAAGCCTGGCACCACCCAGCCTAGAAAGTAGTGCTGGTTGTGGCAGCTCCCATGAGCAGCTGTGCTCTGATTTGGGGTACTGTTTGCAGGCATGATGCTCACATACACATCTCTCATCTAACGGCCACGATGACCTCAGGAGGGGGGTATTGCTAATGCGGGTAGAACTGGCTAAAATGTACAAGGACCCCCTCCCCAAGATGTCCTCTTTGCATTTGGGTACAGAATTCACCTCGGAGATGACAAGACAACTGGGTTGGGTATGGCTTCCAACTCCATGGCTTATACAAAGAAAGTGAACCTCAGCATAGACTTGCATGACACTTTTGTGTCAAAAGAAAAAGGCCTCCAAAGAGCAGGGAAAGGAACAAATGGAATGAAGAAAGTTAGGGCCTGCACAGGGCAGTGTCTGTGCTGGTAAAGGGAGCAAAGACTTTGCAGTGGCTTTGTCTGTGTTGACGTCAGTGCTGTCAACATATCTTAACCCAGGTGATGTTAACCTCTTAACCCAGAAGAGCGATGTCTTCTGGGTTTCTGTCATGCTGGTACAGGATTGTGAGTGACGCAGTTGAACATTATGTTGGCGCCTAAATACCCTGGTGGGTGGGGTCTGAGAGAAAGAAGCAGGAGAAGTGAGAGACACCAAAGGCAGATAAAAGGAAGGAGCAAAGGTGAGGGGGGTGGGGGGGAGAGAAAGGAAAGAGAGGAGAATGGCAGACTGAGAGAATAGGCCCACATGGCCTGGCCAGGAAGCCCTCTGGAAGAGTGAGTTGGAGGTGGCGAGGAGCCATGGTGACTGGCAGAAGAGTAACTGGTGTGGAGATTGTGGCACCGCAGCAAGGTGGCATAGTGAACTGGTGGAGATGGCCAGGGATTTGGAAAACTGATGTGTGCATCAGCAATTGTGGAAGAACTCTGAAGACCCTTGGAGAAGTGGAGTAGCACAGGACACTGGAGAAGAAGTGAAGATGCTGGAGAAAGACTGGACTTTGCAGAGTGCCTGCCTCAGTTTTGGAGGGGCAAAGGGCACCATCTTGGACATGTGTCTTTGGGAACTTTGGGATTGAAAAATGGTGACTGACGTAAGATAACTGCCACTTGTGCTTTAAGGACTTTTTGTTTCCCTGTTGAATTCCCTTGTTACTAAAACCCTGTTGTTTAAATTGCTTTGTGACATTGGCAACTGCTGTGGACCTGTGGCTTGTTGGTTAGAGACTTCTGCCCCTTTTTTGACCCAATTTCAATGCCATATTATGATTTTTCCTTTTATGACTGGAAAATATGGGGGGGATTATTTATGAATACAGAATTGTCCTGTTTCTCAAATTTTCACCACTCATTTCAGCATCCATGGGCATTATCTATACATTCTGCCCACAGCCATGTTGACCCTGGTGATTTAGCTTTGGCTTTCTCTATTTCCCTATTTGTTTCTGTCTTTGTTAGTTAGGATTAAGAAAGACCTGTCCCTCTCTCTCACTCCACTATTTACAGAAATTTCAAGTTATAATTACTCCTTTTATTCCGTGGATTATAAAAGACAATACTAAGATTACTATTTATTTTTTGCTTAGATAATTGACTAAAACCTTTTGGAGCTCTGTCGACCTGGGTCATGAGCTCAGGTCATCATTCTTTTTTGAGTATTTCATTGTTTAATTGTATACAACTTGCTCCAAGTTCAACTTGTATTTTCTCGCCAAGGAGCCCTGGAATTTTTTACTAGAGAGTGATGTTTAGGAAACAGGATGTGTGTCATGGTACTCTCCTTGATGCTAAGATGTCCGAGTTCCTAGGCCTTCTCAAGTGTCAAGAAATATAAAGTGGGTGTGCCTATGTGTGTACATGTATGCACATTGTGTGCATATATGCATATGGTCATGTATATAAAAACTTTTTTTTCTGTGTATCTGAATATGTACTTAAAAACCATGGCTCCATACTTCACATGTTCAAGTAACTTCCCATTCCTACTGAATTCTATGGGAGTCATTCTAGTCTCCCCCTTTCTTTATGGACTTTAGCTTTTTACTTGGTATGCTCATGCATTTTAAAAATATTTTTATCGCCCTTATGTTTATCACAGTTGAATTAAAATAGAAGTAATGGATGGCATCTTAATTAGCTCAACAATTAGATAGATACAAAAGGGAATCAGGCATGTACCATGCTTTTTTTTTTTTTCTAATCCCCCCCTCCCCATACTGTACTTTTAAGGAATCTTATAATAATTGCATTGTGTGATGAAGTGGAAGATCAGTATAACCCAGAAGAAGCAACTAAATACAAGTGGGTAGGAGGATTTGACAGTTATTTACGTTCCTATTTGCTAATACTCTCAAAGTGTATATGAGTTATTCTGATAAGGAGATTTTGGGAGTCACCAATTCTCTAAAGTTTACATTTACTCTTTCATCTTATTAGAACAATTGATTCTCTATTATTGGTCATGCAATTTAGCTGTTCTCGAATATACAAGAAGACAGCAAAGCATTTGTCGAGCTCTTAGTTGAAATTCTCTGACTTGTGGCAACAGAAAATCCATGTAGGTTGGTGTGGTATTTTCAGGCCCTGATCAGTGTCAGAGCCATCTCGCCTACTGCTGGTTCATTTTTTGAGACTCTGTATTCTGGTAACCAGCTAAAAAGGATGTGTAGACACTGCTGGAAATGTTTCCCACAGAGAGATCATACAACTGGTAATGAGTGTGTAATTTTGGGGGTACGGGGAGAGCCTTATTTATGGGAGAGATTTTTATTTTATTTTATTTTACATCATTATCTACCCCAGGGTTCTCTCACCACCTTATCACCTGTGAACCATCATCTTAGTCTTTTGTACCCCTCCCACTCCCTCTTCTCCCTAACCCCCCTCTTTTGCTCCATGCTTCTATTTTGCTGAAAGTTCATTTTAAATTTTTCTTGTCCTTCTGTTTCTTTTCCCATTAACCCTCTTATAAATGAGACCATCCAGTATTTTTCTTTTTCTTTTTGATGTATGCTGTGTAGAGGATCCTTAAACTGCTGAAAATGGAACTCTCATTTGATCCAGTAATACTACTGCTAGGAATCTACCCAAAGCTTACAAGAAATCTAATCTAAAAAGATACCTATACATGGATGTTTATTGCAGCATTACTTATAGTAGCCAGGATATGGAAACAGTGCCCCAAAATAGATGAATGGTACAGAGAACTGTGGTATATATACACGATGGAATGTTATTCATCAATCAAAAAAGACAAACTCATGTCATTTGCGGCAACATGGATAAAGCGAGAAGGAATTGTGTTAGCAGAAAAAAACAGAAAGAATATGGGAGGGTTTTATTTAAATGTCATATTTATAGTCATTAAGATTTTGCCCTCGAATAGCTCCTAAACTGCTGCTGCTGCTGCTGCTGCTAGAAGTTCCACAATTAGCAATTTCCCCATCTTCCCTTCCATCCTGTCTTTTGTTAAATTCAACAATTGAAGAGCTCTGGGCAGGAAGTTATAGTCAATTCAGTTTAGTCAATAAACATGTATTGAGTACCTCCTGTAGACTACCATCACTCTGCTTTGCTTAGGGTATGCAATTGAGTAACACCATTGATTCAAGGGGCACATCATCTAAGAAACGATTTCTGAAAGCCAGCCCAACACTGCAACTGAGACTCCTGTTAGAAAGAAAGATGCTTGGACTGAAGTCTCAAAGATTCTAATGCTACATCACTGTGCTAAATAGTCTGAATAAGGCTTCACAAGACTACAAAAAATGCTAAGATGGCAAAAGATCCATGATGATAGTACAGTGTTGTCAATTCCATAATCAAGCATCTATAAAGTGTGGCGGAGGTAAGAATTAATACTGACTGGGAAGACAAAGTGGCAAGTCCACAGGTTGGGTCCATTATTGAGACTGAGCAGTGTTGGGGGAGTGGAGTTCACTTGTTAGAATGCAGAGAGGGAGAGAAGGGCAGCACTAGCACTAAGGAAAGCTGGAGAGCAGAGGGAAAGCTCAAGGGGCAATTAATTCACTGACCACTGTGAGATGAAGCCGGGTAAATGGGATACAGAGGAGGTGTCAGTAAAGGGGGCAAAACTACGGGAGGACTAACCGAAGACCACAGTAAACAGGGGAAAATGCATTAAGCTATTCACTGAAGTGTAAATATAGCCTTTTGTTTATTCATTTTGTTATTTATTCAAGAAATATTTACTGTGGACCCATAGCATTTACACTCTTTTGTCAGATAAAGGCTTCTGGACAAGATGGGGGGTGGGGTGGGGGTTGGAATGGATGCTAAAAGAGGACCCAATTCAGCATGTGCCAATCATTGAAAATATTGGGGTTAGAGGCTCAAGACAAGAGCTTCCTCACATGTGGCTGACTTGATATAGGAACTATTATAACAGTATGTGAAAATCATGGGTAACTGCATGTCATTACAAAACTATTTCAATTGTTAGTCATACAAACATAGAATGAAGTATGAAGGAAGATTGGGGTCAAGACCAGGGTTTGGTTCCAAAGTGTGATTTAGTCCTGATAGGTAGTTTAGACCAGAACCTTGGCAAAAGCAAGGATGCAAGTGAGTCGATGTTGTCAGAGAAGGAAAAGGCTTTAAGTCTGACTTTTGGTTAATTAATTCTCTATGGTAAAACTCTTCACTGGAACATGCATCACACCGTCAAGTCACAGACACCATTAAGCTCAGAGATGACATTTGTCCTTAAGTGAGAGATTCAGGCAGGGAATTTATTCTACTAAGCATCTTCCTCTCTTCGCTTATTACTTATGTTGTGTTCTGTTTTCTCATTTGAAGTATTTGGTGGTTCTCTGTTTCATTTCTTTTCTCATTGCTGTTTTGCCTTGTTTCTTTGATTGCTTCCTTTAGCTACTTTTCTTTGTGTGGTGGTATCAAATAGACCTGATAGATATGACTGATGAACAGTCTGTTCTCTATATCTAAAAGTTTGTAGGTTTTTGTTGTTGTTGTTGATTTGGGTTTTTATAGTCCACAGAAATCATATAGTATTTGTTTTTCTCTGTCTGAATTATTTTATAGAACATAATTCCCTCTAGGCCCATCCATCATCATAAATGTTGCTATTTCATTCTTCTGAATGAGGGGTGTTCCACATCTTTACACACTCTTCTTTACTCATTGATTGTCCATCTGTGACAAGGAAATATCCTCCGTACATTGCACAGAAGCACTCATTGTGGGCAGCCGTGAGACCCTCAGAGTAAACACAAGGAGAGTGAGCATATGGACGGGAATGCCCAGGCCAGGGCTATCAACCCTCACAGCTCATCAGAAGAGTGTTTTCCTTGTCCATGGAGGCCACTGAAAGGTTTTGACCAGAGGAATGATGGATGGCGTTTCTATTTTCAGCAAATTAAAAGACCAGGTAAGAGAACTTGGACTAGGATGGTGGAACTAGAAATGGAATCAAGAAGACAGATTGCCCCAATATGCTGAAGGTGCAATGATGAGGATTTAATGCTGGACTGGATGTTTCAAGTAGCTATCTCCAGCTGGTAGAAGAAAGGATCATTTTCAGCTCCCTCTTTTTCCTTTTACACATTATAATTTTCTGACAATGACCTTTCATTATTTCAATATTTTTTTCCAAAAATCTACTTTTTGAAAAAAAACAACTAAGGGAAAAATTTTTCCTGAGTCCATCCAAAAAAGGTAACTAGATTGTACAAAGAAGGTCTTGGAAAAACACTTCCAATTAAAAACTCTTCCAAAGGAAAAGAAAACCAATGAGCCAGGAGCAAGGTCAGCTACTGGCATGTATACATGATAGGAATCTTTCTACTCTGTGTTGGCTAAGGCGGTGGTTGTCAGGTTTGTTTGTTTGCTTGCTTGTTTGTTTGGCACCAGAATCCCTTATTCAGATGAAATCTACATGAAGGCTGCATGTATAAGAGATTACAGGAGCACTGTTCTGTGAGTACCATGCTCCACTTTCTTGAGGTCACCGACCCCACCCCATCCAGTCCCAGAAACAAAAGTCATGGTACCTCTCAGAGTGGCATCAACAATGGTTTTCCTTCTCCTTTTCTGTTTTCTTGGCCCCAGGGATTTAAGCAGAGACGGTTCAGTTTGGTGCACAGAATATATGGGTGGCCAACCAAGCTGAGTGGAAGCCTGGGTTCAACCTTAGTTGAGCACAGCCATGACTGACTGTGCACTGGTAGAATAAATGCATTTTGAAAGCAGTGCCACATTGATGAAAAAGGGGCCTTTGATGGGAAAACAAGAAAAAGAAGTCTTTTCTCATTTAAAGACATAAAGGATAAATGAAAGATGCTAACGTGACTTTCAAGCAAGATGCCTGCCCCAGGTTCAGTTTAAACTGTATGTTCTTTGATTATCTGTCTAAATCCAGAGCATCATTAAGGATGCCTGCCAGCTCACCATGCTGGGCAGGGCAGCAAGTCCTGGAGTGAGTGGGATGTGCCAAGCATCCCGTAGAGGGTCACTACCCCCTGTCTCGTACCACTCAATTAGGGAATAGAATTGCTGAGTGTGCAATACAGCTCTAGGAGCTCATGGATAGCTTGGAGTTTAGTTTATCTGAGAAGAGGTGTGATGAAGAAAGGCTAACAGAGAACAGGTCAAGAATGCATTTTCCACCTTTAATCTCCCTACACCTACCTCTGTCCACCCTCCACAGGGTTTCTGTAGCAGCTGTTCCCCCTCAGGACTCTACACTTCTGGCCACAGATGATACACCCGGACCGACCTGGGACCCATCCCAACACCTTACCCCCAACATTCACGGACTTCTCTGGGGATGGTGTATCATCCACACTGACCCCATGAGGATCCCCGGGCTTTCTGCATTTGACACAAAGACCAATTTGTCTTTCTTTGGCAACTAAACTGTCAGCATTGAAACTTGATCTCATTCTTCTGCGGAGGGCTGGATAAATCACCTGGTCAATGCACATAATGAAATACTATATAGCTATAAAAAGAAACTGTTGCTATACACATTAGCATGAGCTCATCAAAGACACTGTTGCTGATTGAGAGAAGTCAGTCTCAAAAAGGTCCATGCTGTGAAGACTCTGTTTATAGGACAGTCTCAAAATTACAGGCAGTGGTGATGGAGAACATTGTGCCTGCCAGGATTATGGGGAGATGGAGGGTGTGATTATAATGTGAGGTCATGGGGCAGTTTAGAGGACTCTGAAGCTGTTCTGGATTCTTGTGGTTGTGATGGTTATACACATTTATCCATGCAGTGAAATTCACAAAGAGTTGAAACTTCTTTCAAAAGAAAAGGGCCTATTTTTCTACTACTTTTAAGAACAAAACAAAAAATTAACTAATATTTAAACTTTCTCAGTTGTAAAAACAAGCAGAGATGGTTGGCTTATAACAAAGACAGAAATAGAAATAGAAATGGAAAAAAGCTTAAACGCGCTTAGTGGAGAGATGTTGCAAGCAGTGAACCAGAGTTTTTTTGAACCCAGTTTTTCCAGAAGTTACAGATTCACTCTTGGGTTCCAGGAGACAATCTTATACTTTATAATAAATGCCCCCACTTCACCAGCAACTCAGAATCCTTACTAATTTAGTAAGGAATGACTGGTTCAATCTTGCATTCGTTCTTCTGCTGATGGACGGTAGCCCTCCTCACTATGTAAGAGTGAGGGGAGAGGAACTTTGCAGATAGTATCACCTCAGCACTTATAGGTTTCACCCCATGGATAATAAAACCCACATTCCAAATTCCTAACCCAGTCCAAATTCCTAACTCTTGCCAAAATTGCTTTCTCCCTGAGGTTGCCACATAATGCTGTGAATACTCATTAAGTCTAAGAATTGCTTTAGTGGCATTTACTGTTAGGCACACTTTAGCTGACTTTATGGGGTTAGTTTCCATAAAGCATGCCAGGAAAGTCCCAAGTTATTGGTTTACTGGTTTTACTGGTTTACTGGCTCCTTCCCAGGTCAGGAACGTCAAGTACACATACAGGGCTGTTATCCTTCTCCAACCCCCCAAATGACAAATACTTGGGGTCTCTAACCAGGTTATCGTATTTGTCATAGAAATCTATTCTATCTCACCTCTGACTCCACCAAAGTCAGATCTTTATTCAAAACTGTAGTACTCTCCAGTTGTTTAGGGGGTAAAAGAAGAACCTGGTTTGGGGCATTCATTTGTATAGTTACTAATTCATACAACTGTTGGGTTCCATGTGCAGAAAAAGAAGAATGAGCCAAAAGAGATTGATAATTCTCAGAGAGAACCAGCTCGCAGATCAGGACTTGGTAAGCATGACCAAGTCAGCTTTATTATGAACTTGGGGTCCTTACACATCTTGGCAGAAGAATGATTACAATAAAGGCAATATGAATGGGGAAAAACCAGGATCTTGTGGCATGCACACATGGTTGGAGAATGGGGAATACAGGAAAAATATCTGTTGTGTAAATGCGTTTATCTTCTATGGACATATCTCTTTGGTGGGCCATCCCTAGGAAGTTAAGGGGCTGCCGTCATACATAAGAAATTTGCCGGTAACTATCTCTGGTGAGCCAGAGATGGACAAGAAAGATAAAAGTGTTCCTTTATCTAAGATATATCTCTTCATCCAGATCAATGCCCCACATACAACCAAAGACAGAGGGATGAAAAGGATGTGGTATATATACACAATGGAGTATTACTCATCAATTAAAAATGACAAATTTGATGAATTTATGGAAATATGAATGTGCCTAGAAGAAATCATACTAGCAGAAATGAGTCAGAAAGAAAAAGACAGAAACCAAATGGTTTCACTAATATATGGACAACTAAATAAAAGTACACAACAGGAGGGGGGGACCAGCTGGTGCGGTCAGGGAGGGGAGGTGGTGGGTGACACCCAGATATTAAAATGATATGAAATATATATATATTAGTCAATTAAAAAAAAAGAAATTTTGCCTGCAATGTGGCCAACAATGTTCTAAGAAACCAAGAATAAAGCAGTGGTCAAGGAGATGGAGCAACCTGGAGAAACAGACTTTCCAATAAATAACTACACACTAGCAGTGGACCAGTTTTCTGAAATGACACCCAGGGATGGTGAGGAATAGAGCTAGCATAGGGCAACTCTTGGGGGACAGTAGTACATAGATTTTGAAAGATGAGACAGGGGTTGCCATGTACAGACTTAAGACACACAGTGTAAAGGGGTATGAACCCTGCTCCCCTCTGGGGAAGGTCAGTGGAGTCTGATGCTTGAGGCAACCAGCAGGAGCAAAAGAAAAAGTCTAGTTTGTCCTGAGAGGGATGAGCAGTTGGGTGAAATTTTCAACAAACAAATGACATACACAGATTTGCATGCTTGGAAGATCACTCTTACGGCAGCGTGGAGACCTGCTGAAAGGTGGACTGAATGGGATGGCAGGAAGGTAAATTAGGAGCTCAAGACTGTAATTCCCATGCAAGAATCCAGTGGCTGTGAAGGAGAGTTGGGAGGATAAATTTAGAAGAGAGAATGAATAGCTCATGGTGATGATTAGAGTGTGGGGCTGGAAAGACAGACATCCAGGAAGCTGCTTACTTACACTTAGGATCTGAGCTCACGGGTGAAGGGGGGGCAGGGAGGAGGCATGATGGTGTCAAGAACAAGAGGGAAAACAGAGAAAGAGCTAAGTGGAGAAACTGGGCATGGTGGCATGCACCTGTAATCCAAACACTGAGAGGCAAGAGGCCAGGGATTGCTTGAGTTTGCAGGTTCTAGACTACCCTGGGCAACATAGTGAGACCTGGTTTTGAAAAAGCAGCCAGGAACCTGTAATCCCAGCTACCTGGGAGGCTAAGCCTGGGGATCACCTGAGCTCACAGGATCAGGAGTACCCTGGGCAACATAGTGAGACCTAGTCTCAAAAAAAAAGAGCTAAGTAGAGAAAGGCCAGGTGGGGATGAGAAATCTTGAATTCAAGAGACAAGGTGTTTCTTTCCTCTTTCAAGACCAAACAAGTCAGTAGGGATTTTATTTTGCTTTGAAGTAGGGATTTTATTTTGCTGAACTACCAATGCTTTGCACCTATTGTTTTATCTCTTGTAATTCACATAGTAGAACCCAAGAAAGGGACATCAGAGGCACTGGATGAGGAGCCTGGGGAATTTTTAGCAGCCTAGGAAACAAGGCCTTCTCTTCAGATTCTCTCAAGCACAGCCAGTGGGATAGAGGGGCGAAGTCCCTCTGGGAAGAACCAGCCCCCCAAGTTGATTGCAAACTACTGAAATCACCTGATAATTATCCCAAACTCAAGGGTAATTTTCAAACTCAAGCCTCTCATCACCCTCTCTGCATAAGATTCAGCTTGGAAAAAGTCAAAATCTTTCAGTTAGAAAGATAAAGCTCCCTTGGATTGTAAAACTTGCTCTTGGTCACCAAGATTTGGTATAACATAAGATCAATTTTATTATGGAATTCATTTTTTCATTGAAAAATAAGAGATGAACTTGTGCATGCGTTATCGCTTCTGTTAAAAGGCGAAAGGGCAAGAACAGCAACTTTTTTTTTTTCTTTTTTGAGACCAGGTCTCACTTTGTTGACCTGGGTAGTTTTGAACACATGAACTCAAGCGATCCCAGACCTCTTGCCTCCCAGTGCTTGGACTACAGGTGTGCGCCACCACACCTGGCAAGAGCAGCAATTCTGATAGACATAAAGGGAAACATTTTATTTTAAAAGTTGATCCTGTGAAACAGAATTTTTTTAAGCAATAAACAACATTGCTTATTGTTAAAACAAGTTAACAGGTTCAGTAAACGGCAGGCTACAAAATCAATACACAAAAATCAGTTGCCTTTTAATAGATCGACAGTGAGATTGAAGATCAAGTCATGAAAGCCACCCCATTTGCAATTTCGTACAAATTAAATGCATGTGCATAAATCTAGCCAGGGAAATGGAGGACCTAGACAAGGAAAGCTACTAGACGTTGTTAAAAGTAATAGAAAAACATACAAAGAAATGGAAAGATAGTCCCTGCTCAGAGGATGGAAGTCTTAAATTGTGACAATGGCCATCCTACTCAATGCAATTTCTACATTCAGCACAATTCCTAGCAGCAGATAAACCAGTATTCTTTGTTCTCTTTGTGAGACACTGCTCCCTGGTCCTGCATCTCAGGGACTCAGGAATGTTCTCCTCCCCAGAGTTGTCCACCTACTTAGAGTGTTTTTTCTAACTCCACTCATGAGCTTTAATGCACAGTAGATAAATGTTACATCTTCTGATAAAATGTGATTGCAAAAAGAAAAAGTTCAATGCTTCAGGGAGGGGGGTGGGGGGAAGAATTAGACTGTGCCAACTACAGCCAAAAAGGAGAATAAGCATCTAGAGAAAAGAGGAAATGTGTCTCGAGAACCTTTGGGTCTCATTCTTCATGATAGAACCCAAAACTGGCCTCAGACGATGGGTCCTGAGAATGATCTAAAAGAAGGCCACATGGACCTTCAACCAGGGCACCTATGATTTTTAAAGACTGATTGTATATATCAAAGACAGTCTTGCTAAAATATTTGTTTTAAGTTTGCGTAAAATGTCTGATCATTTTCCAATTTACATTCTCTGTCCTTGACCTTAACCAGCACTGTGACTACCAGTCCAGGTACTGGTCCCCATGGCAACGGAAGAGAGCATCTGCTCACTTACCCAACCTCAGTTATTATCAAAATGCTGGCTTAAGTATAGCAAGTTCCAACTCTCTCCTTCAGCTGACTGCTCATCTGACACTTCTCTTTGGATGCACAAAAAATGAACATGTCATCCAAAACCATATTCACCTCCTAGCTCCCCACTTCAAGTCTGTTCCCCCTCTTGTGTATAACCTCTCAGCGAGTCCAGCACAGCCTACATGCTAGCATCACTCCAATTGTTTCTTAGTCCACCATCACCAATCAACTCCTGAGGCCTGAGTGTGTGTAGGCGAGAGAGGGGACTCATCTCTCAAGAACCCTTTTCATCTGCCAGCGTCTCTTCTCCTGCAGGCCACTGTCGTCTCTCTCTCCTGGATGACTGTCAGGAGTTCCTAATTGATCCCTGTGCTTCAAGTCTGTTCCAGTTTAATCACTCTCCTTCCCAGAAAGTGACCTTCCCAAGTGTAAGTGCACTCAGATGAATCCCTGAATGAGCTTCTTGATTAAAACTCTACAATTCCTTTGTTCATATCATCAAGTTCAAGCTCCTTCAAATGATTACAAAGTTCCACAGGGTCTAGCCTCTAATTATGGCTCCCATCTCTGATAGCAACACTTGCCTTTCACGTGCTAAGTTACAGCCAAGATACATCTCTTTCCCCACAGGCCTCAGGGCACATTAGACTTGCTCTCACCTTTGAGTAAACTCTTGTTTCCTCTCAGTACCTTCTCCTGCCTGCCCCACTCTAGCCCACATAAAAGTGTCTTCTTCGGGATGATTTCCATTCACCCCTGTAATCCTCAAGGCAGGCATTGCTTTTACAAAACACCTCCAGGATCCCCCTCCCTCCAAACAGTTTCTCAAATATCTTCCCTCCCATGGTGCTTGTCATTTTGTATTGTGATTATTTGTTTATGAGGGCCAGTGTAATGTATTGCTCATGGCTATTCTCCTGGCTGCCAATGAAGTGTGTTTTCTCAACAGAGACGTGCCGAATTGGGTGACTGGAGTGCTATTGGGTCAAAAAGGGGCAAAAGCCACTAACCAACAACAAACCACTGGGCCACATTACCTGTGGGTAGTAGTTGCCACTCAAAAGCAGTTTAAATAACAGGGCTTTAGTTACAGGGAAATTAAACAGGAAAAACAAAAAGTTTTTAAAGCAACAAGTGGCCAGTTATCTTACTCCAGTCACCATTTTCAGTCCCAAAAGTCCCAAACACACATGTCCAAGATGGTGCCCTTTGCCCCTCCAAACCTGAGGCAGGCACTCTGCAAAGTCCAGTCTTTGTCCCGCATCTTCTCGTCTCTCCTCCAGAATTTCACGCTGCTCCCTTTCTCCGAGGCTCTTCAAATTTCTCCCACAATTGCTGATGCACAGATCAGCTTTCCAAATCCCTGGCCATCTCCAGGTACCAGCTCACTATGCCACCTTGCTGCGGTGCCACACTCTCCACACCCACCACTCTTCCACCGGTCACCATGGCTCCTTGCCACCTCCAACTCACTCTACCAGGGGGCTTCCCCTGGCCAGGCCATGTGGGCCTGTTCTCTCAGTCCGCCATTCTCATCTCCTTCCTTCCTTCCTTTTCCTTTCCCTTTCCTATTCCTACTCCTTCCCTTTATTTACCTTTTTGGCACTTCTCACTTCTCACGTGTCTTTCCCTCAGACTCCGGTGCCCACCAGGGTACTCTGGCACTAACACATTTTTTAACCGTGTCACTCACAACCCTGTATCAGAAGGATGGGGGGGAGGGTTGTCCCTCAAGTAACCCTGGTCTAACCATAAGACATTTTTCTCTGAGGAATAATCTTCATCTTCCTTAAGTTTTAACCTTCTTTATTGCTCTCTGTACTGAGTACTCAGTACTTAATATTTTACTCCCAAGAGCTTGCAAAGGTAACATATGCTGAAATTTCTCCTCACAATCTACCCTTCCTCCCTCATAAAGAGAATGCCTTTTAGCACCTCTTTTGACAGAGTGGAGTCAGTCAGGAACCGTAAACAAGTTTTCATCTTGCAGCTCTAGAACAAAGCCGTCTGTCATCAACATTGGAGGGGCGGGAAAGCAAATCCAAGGGGTGGCATCATCTGCGAGAGGAAGCGAAACCCTCTTGTGTTGGCTCATTGATTTGTCATGAATGAACACCTAGTGTGTGCATGACCGCTGATGCACAGACAAAAATGAGATCTGTTATCCACACTCAAAGACCTTTATGGGTTAGGGTAGGCATACTGACAAGAAGCTAAACTGTTTTTTTCAGGCTAGGAGTTCAACCATCATCACCTTGAACATTTTGTTGTAAAGAGAACGAATCAGGTAGTGATGATTCTAGGGACAAAATAGCAAAGATAGTGTTTGCTGATCAGACTTAACCCAGACCCTTCTCCTGTGTTTGTTCCATCACTGCACAAACATCTCATATTCATAGCCTGGGTTAGGTTTTTTTTTTTTCAATTAATTGTCAATTTTTTAATTCTTTGTTACTGTTTAATTTTTTGCAGCTCTTTTCTAGTTTTATTACCAAAGTGTAAGAGAAAATAAACTATAATCTATGCTCTATAAGAGTTTACATGTTCTTACCATCCAAGAAAAACTTCTTCCCTCTTTTTTATTATTCATTTTGTTGTTTACATAGTAATGTATATGTGTGAATATATTAGATATGTTTTGCAGTGCATATATATCATGTATAATGCATATTACATATGCATATATATTATACATATGATATATAGTATGTAATACATAGATTATGTGTATGTATGGCTTATACATGTATGTAATGTGTGTGATATAGTGCATATTTTATAATATTGCATGTATAGATTACATGTATATTATGTGTAATATATATTACATTATGTATATATATGTATGTGTGTGCATAGATATATAAATATATTGCCTCATTGCATTCCCCGGGGTTCTCTCTCCATCCTATCACCTGTGAGTCTTCATCTTGATCTTCTTGTGCTCTTACCTTCCCTGAAAACAAAATTGTCAAATTTTAAAAATATACATTCATTCCGTGCATGGTGGCTCATGCCTATGAAGCGGAAGGGGCTAGGGATCGCGGTTCGAGTCCTACCTTGCCTGGGGCCCGTATCGAGACCTAGTTCCAAAAAAATAGCTGGGTGTGGTGGTGCGCGCCTGTAATCCCAGCTACCTGGGGAGCTGAGGCTGGGAATTGCTTGAGTCTGTGGTGCCCCGGGCAACGAGAGCCTGCGGTTGCACAGGCAAAAATAGTGAGACCTAGTCTCAAAAAAAAAAAGTATATATGTATATATGTGTATATATATATATATGTGTATATATATATATATATATATATATATACACACACACACACACACATTCACTTAGAAAGAAATTCGCGCACCACAACCACTAGCTGGTAAAATTGTCATTGTCCCTGTGAATGGTTCCAGTCCTCTCCTATCCCCACTCAGATGTTTCAGTCCCTCTCAGCTTTAAAATGTTTACCCTTTGTCTCAGAATTCAGTAAAAGTGAGCACAAAAGTCCTGTCCAGCTTGTCCAGCCTGTCCTCTGCCCCAGTATTTCATGTCTTCTGTCTTGGGTGTTCAAGTTACTCGAGTTAATGAAAAACAGTCACCAGCTACCCTGCTCGTTCTGACTCTCAGTCCCTTGAACACTCTGTCCCAGCTACCTGGCCAAGACCTGTTTGTTAAGAATGAGAGAAATCCACTGGGGGAGGAAGGACTCATGAGAACTAGTTCTGGAAAGCTGCAGAATTTCTCCCCAGAAAAGGCATTGGAAATGCTCCTTGCTTCAGGAAACCAGTTACCTAAAGGCAGCTGAACCCTGAGTAGCCTGAATCCATAACCACATTGATTTGAGAATAAGATTCTCCATCCTAAGACCTAGCTCAGGACACATAGGCCCAGCCAGCTCGCTCGCCATCAGCGGAGTTTTCACAAGGAAAATTGTGAAAAGTCTGGCCTTGTGTTGATCATTACCATGGGGGTCACAACCATATCGTTTGTGGCTTGGGACACAGCGAGGCAAGTCGAGAGGGCGTAGACCAGTCACAGCTCAGCCAAGGACAAGAGTGACCAACTTGTAAGGCTCTGTTTATTTTTCTTTTTTAAAACGAGGAACATAAATTATTTTCTTTTTCACTAGATAATGTGAAACTCATCTTCATCCCAAAGTGTGACTAGCAGTTGTGTGTCTGCCCAGTAGAGGGAGGTCTCTTACCTGCTTCCAAGGACAGTATTCTCTACATAGTAATGCTCAGATATACAGAGGAAAAGAATAAGAACTTGAAAATGGTAGGATATAAATTTGTGGAACCAGGATGGCTGAAGGTCTGCTGGATCTGGACATATGGATATAGTAAAAAGGGGGTGGGTGGGTGGGGGGAGTCAGTAACACAGCAATTAAACTCCTAAAGATGTTTACATGGTTCTTTTCTGTCCAGGCAGCCTGGGTGGCAGAAAGAAACGAACATGTAGCCCAGACTGAGGAGACGATGATTCTCAACAGGAAGGAGCTTAAGCTAGTGAGATGGAAGATCCCGGCTTCAGGGACCATGGTGGTCAGTCACTATTATGTCTTAACATGTATCCGGGGCTAAATCTCTCGCGTAATAATGTCAATTAGAATCCAGGACTCCAACCCTATACAACCTGGAGAGCACAGTATTCTCATGAGGAAGGGGCCCAGGTAAATGTAGCTTTTCCTCCCTAATCTCAGGACTCCTTTGGCACTGTCTCTCCATGGAGGACGCTCACTTTACCACGTGAGCACAGGTTCCTGACAGGCAAAGTGGTTTTCCTCCACCTTTTCCTCACAGATTTTGACCAGCACGTCAACCTTGCTTCTCTGAGGGTGAATGAAGTTGAGACAAGCAAGAGGTTGACCCAAGAAAGACACACACCAGAACAGCAAGAGGAAGGCTCACTGAACCATTCGATGCCACTGGCACAGTGTTGCAAGGGCCAGTGGACTTTTCAAGAACTTATTTTTAAAGTCCTGAAGAATCAACTCATCTGTGTCGATTGAAGTGTGAAACAAAAGGCTACCTAAGGGAGTAGTGATCTGGGCAGACACCTCGTCAGTAGAGTAGGTGCTCACTAAAACCAGAACGGTAGGTGCTTGGAAGCTGTAACCTTGAACAAAAAGAATGTGAGGAAAGCAGCCAACAAAGAAACACTCCTTTCTTTTTTATGTAATAATTTATTTATATATATTTCATATCGTTGTAATCCCCGGGGTTCACTCACCACCTCCCCTCCCTGACCACTCTCACTCATTGCCCCACCCCCAGTTGTGTACTTTAGTTTGGTTATTAGTTTGTTTTGACTTTTCCTCCTGGCCTTTTGTTTGTTTTCCCTATATTCCATATATTGCCTATATCCCGTTTGATTTGTCTTTTTTCTTTCTGACTTATTTCTGCTAATATGATTTCTTCTAGTTTCATCCTGTTATCTCAAATTCATCAAATTTGTCATTTTTAATTGATGAGTAATATTTTATTATGTATATAGACCACATTTTTTTATCCATTCATCTTGGGACATTTGGGTTGTTTACATGTCCTGGCAATTATAAATAGTGCTGCAATAAGCATCTGAGTACAGGTGTCTCTTTGTATAAGTATTGAGGTCTCCTTTGGGTAGATTCCCAGAAGAGCAATTGCTGGGTCAAATGGTAGCTCCATGTTCATTAGTTTGAGGGCCCTCCACACAGCTTTCCATAGTGGCTGGACCAGTTTCCATTCCCACCAGCAGTGTAAGAGTGTTCTTTTCTCTCCACATCCACGCCAGCACTTGTTGTTGTCTGTTTTTTTTTGATATGGGCCAGGACTGTTTTTTTCTCATTAACATTATGAAGAAATGACATTGAAGCAAGAAGGTTATTCAAGGAGCTGCTGTACTTGCGATGCCCTAGGCTCTGTTCTGAGAGCCTCCCTCCTCAGTTACCCACTGATTGTCATGTCCCTTCTACAGTTGGGGAAACTGAGCCACATAATAGCTGCTTGACCAGTAGGGAGGGTATAGATTTGAACCCAAGACTCTTGTTCCTTACTCCTTGACTCTGGATCTTTAAGCCATAGTATATCCCTCTAAATGGCATCTTTAATTTGCATCTCTATACATATAATATTCTACTAAGTCTAAAACTGAGTTCTAACTCAACACCTCGAGTTCCATACAAATAACCTTTGAAAGGTGTCTTATAGTTCAGTTTAGTGTGGTGAAGTAAGAGGGGCTGGGGCCTGCACAGGTCTCAAGATCTTCTTGTAGGCTCTGGGTCCGGGTCCACAGAGCCCTCAAGAGCCTTACTGGGGAACTGAGAATGGGGGCAGAGTGACTGGGAAGAGCTCACTACTGTCTCCCAGACTATTCAAAGGCTCCATTGCTTGCTCCAAAGTCCAGAGACATCTGGCTGTCACCCTCGGCCTGCCAATGCATTCTGCAAAGGGCCAGATAGTAAATATTTCAGGCTGTTCATTGTGTTCTGCTGCAGCTTTGCCATTGCAACTTTGCCATTGCAACTTTGCTTTGCAGTGCAAAAGCAACACAGGGAGCACCTCAGCCAATGGACTTAACCATACTTTTATAAAACCTTACTTATGGACGCTCCTTTTCATGCATCACAAAACATATTGTTCTTTTCATTTATTTCAACCATTTGAAGTGATGAAAAGTTCGCAGGCCCTACAAATGCAGGCATATGGCTTGGACCTGGTCCCCTAACATGTCTAACCCTGGCTCACTGGGAGATGAGGGCCAGTGAGGTTCAGTGAGGGAGGGAAAAATTCAATTGCTTTCCAGAAATCAGAAAAATCTAATGTTCTGAGGATAAGGAACCATTTTGGTAAGCTGACCTAACTAGTCCATGGTTTTACTAGTATTAGTACTATGGAACTAGTACTATGACCTAACTAGTACTGTAGAAATACACAGACTTATTCATGCTACTTGTTTAAAAAGCAAAATCAGACTCCATCTCTGGACACAGTGACTGAGTCAGATGGTGAAGACGGGTAGTTGCTGCTTTAAAAACAACCCACTAATCTTGACAGCATCTACAAGTGAGGTTTGCGCTCTTGGGGAATAGAAGTCAGATGTGGGAAGCAAATAGTAGAACTGTTTTCTGTGTTGGGTTAATGTATGAACTAAAGAAGAAAATGAAGCTTTGTAACTAGCACACACCTGCCCTCGCTGAGACTGGGTGTCGGTGGTCATGTATCACCAGCAGTCCAGGAAATTTACTGAAATTTCATGGTTGGAAAAGGCAACAATTAAATGATGCAGAGAAGCTTTCAGGGACAGTTTCAGTCCTCTGGTTAGTCTGATTGTGCTCTCTGTGAGGAACCAGACCAGGAACAGCAGAAATAGTTGGGGGGAAGAAAAATGGAAGGATATGAAGCTCTGAAATCTCAGAACCGATTGTACAATCTTGTTAGGTTAGATTGCAGGAGTGGTGCAGGGAGAGACAGACTGATGGAACAAATAGAGGGCATGAGACATTCCCAGTCAGGGACTTGGCGATCCTATAGCACAGTAGAGAAAGAATGGACTCTTCAGTATGTAACACTGGGACACCTGGTTATCCCCAGGGGGAAGTTAAAGCTACTCCCTCACTAGTTGCAGTCGTAAAGTCAATTCTAGGAAGAATAAGCAATGCTGAACAGCAGTTGGAAACTTCTAGAAGAAAATGTAAGACTATCCCTGTGGGCCCCAAGATAAAGAAGGATTTCTTAAATAAGACACACACAAAGGAAGTGAAATCTTAAGAGAAAAGACTGATAAATCGGATTCCATCAAAATAATAACTTCTGTTCAACAAGAGACGCCATGAATGAAATTAAAATTCAAGCTGCAGACTGGGAGATTTACAAAGCATATAAACAGCAAAAGGTTGCATGCAGAATGTGTAGAGAATGACCATAAATAAGCAAGAGCTGAACAACTCAATGGGGAGAAGGGACGAAGAGTAGACATGCGTAATCCACAGGCGAGGAACCTCAGACAGCTGATAAATGTGTGCAAAGATGTCCAACATCACTAGTCATCAGGGAAATGTAATTTTAAAAAAGCATACACCAGAGTGAAATTAATATGACTGATAGTATCATGTGTTGGCATGGGTGGGGGGAAGGAGGAACTTTGCAGATGCTGGAGTATAACTGATGTAATTATTTTAGAGAGAAATTGAGTGGAAAAAAAACTGGTACATTTGAAGAGGCACAAATCCACAACCCCAGATTCAACTCCTAGGAGTACCCTAGAAAACATCTCATAAATATTCCAGAAGGTGCTATAGAGACAAATTTTCATAAAAGTCTTTTTTCTAGCACCAAACATTTGGAAAATTGGAGAATAAGTCAAATGTAGGCTACTAGGATGGACTTTTATGCAGTGTTTAAGACGAATAAATAATAGTGACATGGATCAGTGTAGAGATCTCTCAAAACATAACATTAGTGAGAAAAGGCAAAGGTAATATTACCACAATGTTTTAAAACAGGAAGAACAATGTCAAGCATTATTTATGAGACTGTGCTTATTTGGTAAAGTATAAAATATGCAAATAAAGGACAAACTCAGGAAGGCTAATTCAAGACTTTGGTTCTCTGGTAAAGGAAGGAGGGATGTGAGATGAGAGGAACACAACACAATACTGTACTAACTTACTGTTAGACAGCAAATGGGTGTCTTTTCTGGACTATTCCATCTGAGGAAAATACATTGTCATATATATTTAGAAGAATACTAGAGCTAGAGGTAAGACCATAAGCCTTCAAAATCCAAAATGTCAAAAGCTTTCCTAGTGGGTGAGGGACAGATTCAAGGAACAGAGCTGCGAGGTGGTAGCCAAGTTAGTGGGAAATGACAGGTCAGATCAGACAGTTCCAGCTTATACCTGCTGCCCAGAGGGACTATTAAATTGCCCCCTTTCACTTCCGAAAGTGTCCCTGTTTGGAAGACCATTGTCTAATAATAAGGCATCTTCAGTGAATATGTCCAACATAGCAGGTGGTGGGTTCCACAGTCAGGACTGGTTTGTGAAGGTCAAGGGCTGCATAGATGAAGGGCTATGGTCAAGGGCTGCAGTCAGACTTGGGAAAAAGTCAAATGAACAAGAGTGGTAGTTAGCCAGGTTTGTTGACGCATGCCTCTTGTCCAAGCACTGGGAGGCAAGAGACATGGGATCACTTGAGTTCTCAGGTTTGAGACTACCCCAGGCAACATAGCAAGACCTGATCTCGAAAAATTCAGCTGGGCGCCATGGCAGGTGCCTGTAATCCCAGCTACCTGGGAGGCTGAGGCTGGGGATCGCTTGGTACCCTGGGCAACTACTTGAGTCTCTGGTACCCAGGCAACATAGTGAGACCTAGTGTCTGAGAGAGAGAGAGAGAGAGAGAGAGAGAGAGAGTGTCTGTTCAACAGAGCTTTTATCTGTAAATTGAAGACTCCAGGGTCTTTTCTTTCTTTTGAAAATTTTATTCTTCTCCTCCCCCTGCCCCCCAACTCCCTCTTCCTCTTCCCTCCCATTGTTGTATACCCTGAAGTTCTCTCACTTTCATATCAGCTGTGAGCCATCAGTCATTCTCATCACTATGCTCACCCCCCTGCCCCACAATTTCCACCTTTCCTCACCCTTGTTGTATGCTTTAGTTCTGTTGTCAGTTTCTTTTAACTTTTTCTCATCCTTTGGTTTGTTTTTCCTATATCCCATCTGTAAATGAGATCATCCAGTATTTCTCTTCTTTTTCTGGCTTATTTCCACTAGTGTGATTCCTTCTACTTCCATCCATGTTGCCACAGATAACTTGAGTTTGCCCTTTTTGATTGCTGAGTAATATTCCGTTGGGTACATATACCACACTTTTTGATACACTCATCAGTTTTGAGCATTTGGGTTGTTTTCCTATCCTGGTTATTGTAAACAGTGCTGCAATAAACTTAGGAGTGCAGCTTTTCTTTTGAATTTGTGTTTTTGTATTCTTCAGGTAAATTCCACAAAGTGGGATCACTATATGAAAAGTAGTTCCATTTTCATTTTCTTTTTCTTTTCATTAGTTTCTTTAGTTTCATTAGTTTCTTTTCATTCAAATTAGTTTCATTTTCTTTATAGTCATGAAAGTTTATAACATGATTTGTGGTCTTCTAATCTTCTGGAAGACATGGTTGATGGGGTAAAAAGACCTGTGTGTAGTCTGCTTATAGATACGGGCTACACAGAAGTTATCTGGGGGCTCTTAAAAATAGACATACCTGGGTCTTGACACCAGAATATTGATTTGAAATCTGCTGAGCTGTGACCATAAAGTCCATATTTTTTCCACTCCCTAAGCAACTCTGAGATATGGATCCACAGAATTTTGTAATGAATATCAGCACTTAGTTGTGTTTTTTAAAGTAGCAATATGTTAGAGAAAGTCCCATGTATTAAATGTAAATGCTCAGGTGTCTGTCATCATTTATCTCTTGCCTTACTCTAATGGCTTCCTAAATTTATTAGATGCTGTGTGCAATTAGTCTCTTCTCTTGGCTAGGTCAAAATGACTGGGTCTCTGATAGTAAGATCTACAGAGGACTGGTACCTATGGTTGGAAACCTCTTGTCACATTCCTCTCTGTGCTGATGAGTTATCTAGAAGTGTACCTATGTCAATATCAGGTCACGTGCTACTTCATTTGTTTGCATTTTTTAAATTTTGTGTTTTGAATTGGTTACACAAACACACGTATATTTTACATCATTGTCTACCCGACAATTGTCTCTCACAACCTTATCACCATGAACCATCATCTTAATCTCTTGTGCCCAACCCTTCCCCAGTTTACCCTCTCCCCTCGCTTGCTCTGTTTTCCTTAAGCTAACAGTTTTAAATTTCTCTTGTCCTGTCGTTCGTTTGTTTGTTTTCCCTATATTCTGCATATAGGGTAAGATCATCCAGTACTTCTCTTTATCCTTCTAGCTTATTTCTGCTAGTATGATTCCTTCTAGGTCCATCCATGTTATCACACTACATCAAACTTGCCTTTTTTGATTGATGAATACTATTCCACAGTATACATATACCACAACTTTCTGATCTGTTTGTCTGTTTTGGGGCATTTGGGTTGTTTCATTATTAACCTGAATATAACCGCCCATGTGAAACTTAGAAATCAGCTGCTGACTAGATGGGGCAAGCTAATATGAGTTCCTTTCTCAAGGCATTATGTTCATTCCTACTGGGTTTCTAACAAAGGTAGGCTGAAATTAGAGAGAAAATGCACCCAAGATACAGTAAAACTTGTCCAGAAATACTAAGGGGTAGATTTTTTTTTTTTGCATTTTTTGCTTTCTTTCTCTTTTTTTTTTTTTGTTTGTTTGGTATGGTTCCACTTTTGTTTATTTAGTTTGACCTTTCTCATTGCAATAACCTTGGATTTTGCCAAAGGTGGCTAGATTTACTTTTCATGTATCGCTCAATGTCTGCATACATGGAGATTCTGAATCAGTGACTGGTGTGCTGGGTCAACAATGGAAAGTGTATACCACTGGGATATCAGCTGAGCTGGGCTGATTCAAATTTTTAATTCAAATTAAAACTTTGAATTTTTAATTTGTTGGCAATAGATACTTGAGAAACCAGATAATAATGTGTAAGATACATGGGTTCCTGAAAAATGTTCCATGTAAATATCCAGGTATTTGTATAAGCACAGTATCAAGTATATTTCTATGGTAACTTTAGACATTTGATTTCACTGGATTCATCTTTCTTTTTAAATCTTTTGAGGACTGAGAAAATGCTAAACCCTAAGTGCCTATATTTCTCAAAGGTTTTCAAGAAACGAGGATGAGGCTAGAAACTATCAGAGGACATATCATGTTCTAAGAGAAACCATTGGGCTTGTTTTATGCCCACTACCCCTCGCTGGTAACCCAACTACTGCAACAAGTTTTTCTTTAGGAAAGTACATATGAAATTGAAGAGTCAGAAGAACACAGCACAAGTGCTCCAGAATAACAGTAACAGCAAAATCCACCCAAAAAGTCCTGGAAAAAACCCCAGCTCAGTCATGAAACATGATAGAAGGGGAAATCAGGACAACCATCCTGTAAAGTTGCACAGGAAAGAATGAAGTTGGATTACTGGCTAACACAATCCACACACAAAAAAATTCCACTGAATTAAAGCTATACATGTAAAACTTGCAGAAATGTCAATAATAGAAGAACTCTTTAGTGATCCATTACATGATATCAACAAGGGAGATATTTTTGGTGACGACCCAAATGGCAAATGGAAAACAAAAGTAAAAATTGGGATTTTCTCAAGTTAAAAATCTTCTATTCAGCAAATGAAAATACAAGATGATTAATAGACACCCTGTTGAATAGGGGGAAAAATTTACAAAATATATGACTGATAAAGGATTCCTATCAAAGATACATAAAAACTCATACCATTCAACAATAATAACAACAAAACACCAGATAACCCAGTTAACAAATGAGCAGCAGATTTGAACACACAATTCACGAAAGAAGATATCCAGGTCAAAAGATATCTGACAAAATGTTCATCATCACTTTTTCTTTTTTTGCCTTTTATTTTTGTTAATTTATTTTTTAATTAATCTTTTTACATCATTATCTACCCCAGGATTCTTCCACCACCTTATCACCATGAACCATTGTCTTAATCTTTTATGCCCCTCCCACCCTCAATTTTCCCCCTTCTTCCTCTCATGCTCTATTCTTCAAATCATCACTGTATGCTTTCATCATTACTTTTAATAATAGTGATGTAGATGATAATAACATTCCACTTCATGCCTCTGAGAATTTCCCAGACCAAGAAGACACCCCCTCCCAACACAATGTACCAAAAGAACAAGAAGAAAAAGGAACCTTATAGTATTGTTGGTAGGAATGCAGTAATGAAACCAATATGAAAAACAATCTGGTTCTAGCTTAAAAAATTAAAAGTGAAAATAGTGTGTGACTGGGCAATCCTACTGTTTGGGCATACAGCCACAGAATATAAACCCGTCACCAAAAATCTCTCTATGTCCCAGGAGCACAGTCCTCACCCAAGAAAAGGACACTGTACCAGAAAAGGAAGAGACCAGTAGGCCAAACATCCATCAAGGACTTATAGGGAGAGAGGAGTGGGAATGACCAGAGGGGGAGGATGAGGGACCCTCGGTGGGCGGGGAGAGGATGGTGGGTCATACATCAGTGAATCACCACTAGACAAATATGACTGCATTTGTAAGAAAATAATAATAAAATAATGTACCAAAAGAACAAGAAGACAAATAACCAATGCCCAATTATCTACAGTGTGTTTCCAATAATAATCAAAGTTATAAGATGGCAAGATTGGAATAAACCTTAAGTCAAAAAAAGAAAATATGAATGATCCCCACTGAGTATAGATTCACCTTAGGAAGAAACTGGCTATCTTAGAAAGAAAATTAAAAAAGAAAATTCCTGTAAGTTCTACAATATTTACAGCAACATTAGGTATAGTTGCTAGAACACGGAAACAGCCTAAGTTGAGTTACATGGAGGAATGGACCAAAAAGATGGCCATGCTATGGCTATTGCACAGCTCTGAGAAAGGATGTCATGCAGCCGTTTTCAACAATGTGGAAGGAATTTGCAAAATGGATATGAAACAAAGTCAGGGAACAGGATAAAAGCAACTCTTGGACATTCACAAAGCAGTTTCAAAACTGCCGTACCTTCACAAGCATCCTGAGGGCTCTCCATATAACAGGGAGGGAAAGAGCAAGAGATATGGGAAGGTGGTGGGGAAAAAAAGAATCTGAAAAGATACTGAAAATTGCAAGAAACTTGGTCTCCGGAGACAGAAAAACAAACGTCATTCACAGCAACATGGATGGAGCTAGAAGGAATCATGTTAGCAGAAATAAGTTAGAAAGAAAAAGAGAAATATGGGATGGCCTCACTAATATGAGGCAGAAAAGAAAAAGGAGCAAGCTATTGGACAAGAAAATTTAAAGAAAAAATTAAAGCATAGAGCATAAGGGGGGGAGATTCAGGGGTAAGAGGAGTGTACAAAAGATTAAGATGAGAGAGTATTGGGTGATAAGGTGATTGGCAAACCCCAAGGTAGATGCAAAACAATGATGCAAAGCAATTAATTATTAATTAATTAATTAAATCATGAATAAAAATTAATACAATAAAGTGTCTGCGCTCTTTTTAGAAGAGAAGGGCAAAAGAGCACCATCACAACAGTGTTGGCGATGACATGAAAAGAAACGTAATTAGATTGATTTCTAGACAACATTTTCCTTGTTTTTTTAAGAGACGAAGGACTCCATTTGATACTTGGGGCCCCTCGGAGATGAAGTTGGCTTCCCGTTGGGTGTTCTGTCCTGCTGTGTCCTGTGGGTGCAGCCAGTCGGATATCCACCTCTGCTCTGTGTGCATAGAGCCAGCCTGCCCCCACATCTGAGACCCAAGTATGCAATCCTTTCGTCTTCTCTGAAGCCACACTGGGCTGTCTGGGCTTGACTGTGACAGGAAAGCTTTCCTCCGAAAAGAAGTCTATCTGTATTAGCTAGTCTTCTGGAAAATGCACAATGCGCTTGAGGGTGACGTGAGTTACATGAAGTACTTGAAACAGAGCCAAAGCTCCTGCATCAGTTTGGTCATACCTACCTCCAAGTCCCTCTCTCTGCCTCTGGCCGGAGCCTGCGTGGGGTTATTCACCACCACCCATGATCTTCCCCTGTGACTTGGAGGCATTTTCTTAATATTGGTTTTTCCTGGACTTTGGGAAGGGAATCCCCTTCCTAGAGAGACGTTTAGAATCCCCTGGATCCACCAGGAGTGGCCCAGAACTCAATAGAGGGTCTTTGGACCCTCAGAGGGGAACCCTTCTCAATCGAGGAAAGGACTGCGCTTGAAGACACACGCCCCATTTTTCCCTAATAATGCCTCTTCCACTTACTCACGAAAGGCATTGTCAGGGATGGCAACAGAAGAGAGAATGAGGAAGATTCAAGGGGAAAATAGGGCTGCAGATCATGACTCACCGAGTCTGTGAGTCATGGTTGTTTTTCTAGACCCCTCGGCTGTATTTCTTAGGTGGCTGGGCTTCTGCAGACTCGATCACGCTGTCACCTGGTCATCAGGCTTCAGTGTAAGGAAGGGTTGAGAGGCCAAGAGGATGTGAGTGGATCTTACCAGGCCCCAGGCTGGGTGGACCTTGGAAGAAGAGGCTGCCTCCCGCCTGCCACCCAGCAGAGGGGATCCTGTGAAGTGATGTCAGCTCACGTCCCAATGTGAAGAAACAGCCAGGGAAGAAGTGGGTACCAGAGGGTAATTGTGATGAGGTTTCCTAGGGACTGCCTAGGAAAGTTCAGCAGTGACAGGGAAGAGCGAGGTTGTTGGAGGTGGAGAGGCCAAGAGCGCCTCACACAGAGGGCGCCCCCCCCCACCCCAGACCGGTGTTGAGGCCTTTGTGGGAGGAGGGAAGGTTCTGCCCTACAGATCCCCCTGGGACTCTGGAGCACGAGTTTGCCCTCGCTGGGCTGGGCTGAGAAGGCCGCTGCTGGCCTTCTCAGCTGTACAGAGCTGAGGTGAGCACTGGCAGGGACTCCGGGGAGGAGAGGAGGGGCTCCCTTCCTGATCTCCAGTGTGTCTTCTTTCCAAGGATCACATGAAGGAGTGAGAGGGAGTCAGGGAAGTTGTGTGTGAGAACTTAGCTGGGAAGACGTGACCGTGAGAGCGAGGGTGTCATTTCCTTGAGACCTGTTGCTTCAGCCAGCTGAGGTGGTCCCTGTTTTGGCCTCATGGCCAGGGTTCCTGTGGTGACTTAGGACGGAAGCCAGCCAGTCACTTGCGAAGCCATCCTTACCTGCGTGTATGATCGTTTGTTAACTTTCCCAGCTCCACTCTGTCAAGATGCCACTTTGGACCTGAACGTGCACCCTGACCCTGTGAGTCAACAGTCTCTTCTCAAGCATCTCTCCCCCCCTCCCCAGGAGGCCAGCAAAGATATCTCCAAGTGTGGGCTGAGGGCCACCCCCCCCAGGACAGAGACCCTGCCCCAGGCCTTGGCTCCCAGTGCCTGCTGGGAAAGTACACATTTGGCCAGTTTCCCCAGGTGCCCGTCGGAGACACTGCAGTTCGAGAACCATGACTAGGGTGTCCTGAGCTGTCACTGCTGCCTCGTGAGTTTACTGCTGATCTCCCTCAGGACTCGCCGTCACTCACCAAGGCCAGGAGCATGAGAGATCTGCAAGGAAAGGGGAAAGGTTATGACTCATGGGCAGCTCAACAAGATGCCAGGCCTCCTCCTGAGATTCGAAGAAGTAGCTTTATTGGCAAGAAGCTAGTGCACCAGCGTCTCCAAGCCAAGCTGGAAAGAGAGACCCCCGAGCAGTCTCTGTGACAACCTTTTATAGGGCAAAACCACCACCGCCCCCTATTGTGAAGCCAGCAAGCAGGTGTAGGACAAGTTCCCATAACTACGGTTTCCAATAATGCTGGCCTCCATCATCCATCAAAAGGACAAGGCTGGTGTCCATCATCCACCAGGAGGACGAGATGGTTGTCAGGAACAATCAGGAATAAGGGGAGGGAGAAACAGGATGTGGGCCCAGCTAGCCGTGGCGGGTCCTGTCCACCCGAGGCCAGGGAGAGGACAGGGAGAGGACAGTGGCTTCAGCATGGAGGTTTTAAGCAAAATGGGGTCACTTGGGTTAGACTGTTCCCGACAGGAAGGTGCTTATTTTGTTCACCCCAAGTCCTCAGAACAGCGCCACCCACATAGTAGCTGCTTCATAAATATTTGTCAAACAAATGAGAAGGTTCTTGAAGGCACAGTGCGTGTCAGGCACTGGGTTGAGCACTGAGATGCGGCAGGTCATGCCATTTAGGGGGGACAGCATTGGGGTTGCAGACTCAACATGCAATTAAAATAAAGGGTGAAGAGCTCTGGGGCAAAGGGCAATGTGGATGATTTCAGGGTCTGTTAGGCTATGGGGTGAGGGGCTTCAGAAGGAATGGAAAAGATCTGCACCCCTTTAGCATCCATCAGGAGAGGATTCCCTCCTCACCCGAGTGCAGCTGTGTGGGACCCACACAGCCTGGCAGACCCAAGCAGACTCACGACAAGGAAGTTGAGGCAGACTGGGAGCAGCCATGGGTGTAGAGGAGGGGTCCAGAGGCAGGTGGGGAAGCTGTAGTTCGCACCTGGAATGCAGACCTGAGGACAGAGGTGAGAACTCTAGATTTCAAAGTCAGGGGGAAGTGCCTAGCCTGCCAGCATCTGAAGTCTCACCCCAAGTAACAAGCAGAGAAAGTCAAGATGTGCCAAGGGAGGTGACCTGGGGAGAACTTGACCTTCCCCCGGAGCAGCCAGTGGCAGATAGTGCAGAGAACATGGGCGGTGGGACAAAGGACCTCAACCCCCCATTTTCATGTGTATATCTTTCATGTGTATATCAACATACATAGACCTTCCCTTGTAATTGGCTCCCCAGTCTCTTCCTGTTACAAGTTTTATCCTCTTAATTTTTGTTATTATTAATCATTTTGTTGCGTACATATTTATGTCTGTATGTATAATGTTTACATATTTATGTGTGGGTATATATATGTGTATATATGTACATATATACATATATATACATATATGTACATATATATGTATATGTATATATGTATATATATATATACACATCATTGAATTCCCTGGGGTTCTCCCTCCACCCTATCACCCATGAACCTTCATCTCGATCTTCTTCTTCTCCCCCCTCCCCAATTTCGCAAAAAGAAAGCCAAAATATTATTCTGCAATCAAAACTGACAAATATGAGGCATTTGTAGTGACATGGAGGGACCTAGAGGGAATCCTATAAGCAGAAATATGTCAAAAAGAAAAAGTCAGATGGTTTCACCCATAGATGGGATATAGGAATAACAAACAAAAGGCCAGGAAAAAACCAAAATAAGCTGACAGAGGAGCTGGGGCAGGCTGCTAGGGAAAGGGTTGGGAGAGGGAGAAATGGGGGAAAGGAGGAATACAGGAAGATCAAGAAGAGGGCTCTTGGGGGATGGGGTGAAGAGAGAACCCCAGGAAATGCAATGATGTTACAGATACATATGTATGTATAGATACATACATACATATGTGTCTATAACATCATTGCATATATTGCATATATATGTATGTGTAGGTATACATGTGTATACCTACACATACATATATATACAAACTTATAAGAATGAATATGTAAACAGAATGATTGATTAAAAATAAAATAAAGAAAATCAGCTGAAAAAAGTGGAAAAAAAGCTGTCATTTTATCCTAGTGCTCTCTCTTCTTTGACTGCCAGTTATCAAAAGTCTCTTCCTTGGCTTGAAAATTTGAGCTAAAGTCAATACTTTAATTAATACAGTTAAAAAAAACTAACCTACAGATTTCTCCTGGGAATTTAGTTAAATTTGTCTTCTGTTCCCTCTCCTTGTCTTAAATTCTGTTTTGACGTTCTATTGTGATACCTGTATTGCCAGCCGGACTTGGTGGCATGCCTGTAATCCAGGCACTGGGAGGCAAGAAGCCTGGGATTGCTTGAGTTCTCAGGTTCAAGACTACCCCCGGCAACATAGTGAGACCTGGTTCTCAAAAAAGCAGCTGGGCACAGTGGCGGGCGCCTATAATTCCAGCTACCTAGGAGGCTGAGGCTGGGGATCACTTGAGTCCATGGGATTGGGATTATCCCAGGCAATATAGTGAGACCTAGTATCAAAAAAAAAAGAGCTGCAATGCCATCTCTAGTCTTGAGAGCTGCCTTCTAGATTTTGAAAGTTTTATGCTTGCACAAATGATGAATACATAAACATACGTCCGTCTCTCCCACACAGCCATCACTTACCCCTCACCCTGACAACAGTCACATTGCCTTGTCACTCCCCCCTCCTGGTGGCAAGGGCCTTCCCTGATGGCCAGGATCCTCCTTTCTTATAACTCACCGCCAGCACCAACACACCCTGGAACTTCTTCATTGCCTTCATTTCTCCTTGATTTCCACTCGCTGGGCTTGCTTCTGGTGTCTGCCCCTCCCTGCCCCCTAAGCTTAGCATTCACCGTTTTCCCTGGCTCAGCTAACTCCTGTCTTCCAGGTCACGGCTTCCAAGAAACCAGGCCCCACGGAGTGAGACCAGAGTCACCTTTCCTTCTGCAACAGATTCCCCAGGGAAATGGGGGTAGTCAGGGAGGGTGGGCCTAGGCGAGGCTTAGCTCAGGGGTGTTGACACTCAGAACCCAAACCTCAAGCAATGAAACCAACTTGACCAAAGTCTCCCTTTGGGTATGTCTGTGCCAGGCCCGTAGTTAGGGCTCACCCACGCAGGCTTTCCAACCCAGCATGGCTCATCCTGCTGTTGGACAGTTGTGTCTCCTAAATCCTTTGAATCTTAAATTCGCGTCACTACAATGTTATGATTCACTGCTCCGGTTCTCTCTCGAGATTGGGGTTGTTTCTTCTAACCAGCTCTTCCATGAAGTAGAAGGGCTTAGCACAGAGAACACGCATATGGCAGCGCAAAGCCCTGGCTCCGTGGGTGGTTTCTGCAATGTGTTCCAAGTAGCCTCTGAAAAAGGAGGGAAGTTATGCTTGTCCGTCTTTTCCTGGAACTTAATTTCACTGAATGTTGGTGCTTTTACTCATGAGTTAGAGGGATGTTTTTCTTTCACCGAAAGACAGTGGGGAAAAAAAAGTTTTTTCGGAAGGAGATTAACTGTTTATGGACTGGATGGACTCTGTCTGAAGCTCTGGTTTCAAAGATGAACTTTATCTTAGCCCAGTTTGACAGAACATGAACCGTTTGCTGCAGAAACTGTTTCGGGAGCTGGAAATGCCGCAGTAACTCTTTGTGTAGCTTATATTCCAGTGGAGGCAAGATAGACGATAATAGGAAAACAAGATGTGATATTTGGAGTTCAAACAAGCTAACAACCAAAGTAAAGAACACAACTGGGGGTGGGGGAGATAGGAGAGAGTGATCAAGGAAGGAAGGTGGTGGGTGATCCCTGGGGAAAACAAAGATGTGAAACATGTATATATAAATGAACAAATGAATGAACGAATGAAAAATAATATCACTTAAGATACAATAGTTCAGAAAGACCCCTTTGAGGAAGTGTCAATGCAGCAAAGAGCTGTGTGAGAGGAAACCTCTTTCCCCTACCCCTCGCCCATGGAGGACATCAAGAATCAAATCAGAGAATAAAGGGGAGGAGGAAAAAAAGGGAAGGGGGCATAAAAAGAAAACAAATTAATGAGATTCATTAATTATTTCCCATGGTGTCAAACAGTCCTGTCAGCACCCCAGGTCATCACTGCCGTTTAACTGGTGTTAACGTGCAAAATGAGGCCCATTTTCCATCCTGTTTCAAAAATGCTTTTCTTTCAAAACTGAGAGAGGAAAAGTACAGAGACTAAATTTAGGGGCCAGCTTTCACCCAGCTTTATTTAAGAACCTAATGATACAGGATCGATTGCTTTCTTCCCTGTTCTTGTCATATCACAAGATAATTCCATCCTTTGCCATGCTGACTTCGTATATTTGAGTTTATAATTCAGCTCTCGGTCGTTTTATGACCTGTTTACATTCACAGGACTCTGTAGCCATCAAGGTTTATTAATCCTAAATACCAGCTCTAAATCATGACTGTTTTTATGACAGCCTCAGATTTCCACTTGGAGCACATTGCAAGGAGCAGATTTTCCCTGGCAGAATTTGTTTGCACAAATAAAAGCATTCTAGGCATAAGCTGGTCAAATATTTCTTTTATGCATCCATTGACCACCTAGAGTGGGGGGTCCTGATAGAGTGTTAAAGACAGATGTCTTCCTCAAGTCTTGCACAAGTGCCAGTGGAGAAGAAAAAGTAAACACCATATGGGGAAGATCCAAATCTTATCCCTTTGTAATCATGTTAAGACTCATTACCCTACAGATCATTACCTCAGGGATCGTGGGTGACAACCACCGGCCAATCCAGTGACAGTTTTCATGGTACATCACTTCCAAATAACCCTCAAGGCCATTTCTTTCTTCATTCGGATTGCCTCCCTCAGTTTCTATGACAAAATATTCTCTTACTCTTTGTCTACATTCACTCTTTCTCTACATTCTGTCTCCTGGGGATCTTGGAGATTCACAGACACTTTCATGTAAGGGAGTCTGAAGTCTGTCACCCCTGATTAAAGAGTCTCTTATAATTTATAGTCTACCAACATAGCATTCTGCAACCCTAATTTCTATATGTTTGAAGTCAAACACATCATCACTGTATTTACCTGAATGCAAATGACAAAAATACAACTGTTGTCAAAGTGTGTGTGTGGGGGGGGAGAAAACTGTAGCATCCTGAGCTAGACACAAAAACCCAACATTCTCTTCCTTGTGCCCTTTCTTCTTCCCTTCCTATTTCTTATTCCTTTTCTCTTTTCTTTTCCCTTCTCCTTATCGCTTCTTCCGCATCTTCCCTCTCCCCTCTCCTCTCCCCCTTTCCCCACTTTGTGTATGTGTATAATGTTGACCTCCTTCTATCTAAACCAGCATCTCCCTATTATACACATAACTTCATCAGCACTGGGCTAAACTTCACCGACTTAGTAAACCCAGAGAAAGAAAGAACTTCTCTGTCCCAATCGTTCATTCAAACTTTTACATTTGAATTTCACTGTGTTACCTGGGGGCTCTGGCAAGCCTGGAACCAACCACATGTCTGAAATGTGCAAACACACTTTTGGCCCATGTGCCTGGAAGTTATGCTTATGTTACAAGAGCTGGAGTCCTCCATTTAAATATTGAGAAAATATGCTGAATAGGCAAGCACTACAGATATCAACTAAAATCCACCCCCCAGAATAAGTTTTCCCCACTGGTTTGCTGGTTTCTGATAAATGAAATTTTGTACACAAAAATAATATGTAAAATAAACTGTAATCCTCAAATGTTACTAATCTTTCTAGCACTCTCATGGTAGACAATGATGTAAAATATGTATATATGCGCAATCAAATTTAAAAAAATGAAATTAATTGAAATAGATGAATTTCTCATAGAAATATGCCTTGTATATAATGGCCACCCAGTAAATATTTGTAATATAAAATTATTATGTGACTCAATGAGTAACTGACTAAATAAGAGTTGGAACAAAAAAAGAATCTTACTAGTACTTTTTTTTGCATCAAATATTTATAAATTTTATTAACAAATAACTACCGTTTCTTAATAGCAGCTTTAAAATGATATCATTAAATATCAAAATTAGACTTTCAGAGCTGTTGCCTCAGAAGAAGACTAAACAAATCATACCATTAAAAAGTCATTTGACTTCTTAATTCTGAGTCTAGCAGATTTTCACAAAAAGGCAGACACACAAGTTATTACTGACTTCTCTCGTTATGATGAAAAATTAGAACCAGCAATGCCCAAGCTATTGAGTTGTCTGAGTTCTTTGTAGTTCTTGCATATTAGCCCCTTGCCAAACACATGATGTGCAAATACTTTCTTATGTTAATAGGATGTCTTTTTCATTTTGTGATATTCTTATATTATACTGTAGAAACTTAATTAGATGCACTTCCAGTTGTTTGTGTTCTCTTGTTTTCCTTGCTGTTGGAGACAAATCCACAGATATATCACTGAAAGCTATGTTGTAGCAAGTTTTACTTATGTTTCCTTCTATGCATTTTATGGTTTCAGATCTTTTTTTAATAATAAACAAATAATTTATTTAAATATAAATTTCACATCTTTGTAATCCCTGGGATTCCCCCCCACCCCCGACCATTTCCCCTCTGTCCCGGCCCCCATCACAAGTTGTGTACTTCAATTTGGGTGTTAGTTTTTTTTGACTTTTCTTCATAACTTTTTATCTTTCCCAAGTCTCATATAATAGTGAAACCATTTGGTGTCTGTCTTTATCTTTTTGACTTGTTTCTGCTACTATGATTTCTTCTAAGTGCGTCCATCTTATCATAAATTCACCTAATTTGTCAGTTTTGATTGATGAGTAATATTCCATTGTGTATATATACCACATCTTTTTCATCCATTCATCTGTTTTGGGACATTTGGATTGTTTGCATGTCCTGGCAATTATAAATAATGCTGCAATAAACATCCGGGCACAGGTGTCCCTTTGTACCCATACTTTGTACCCATACTGAGGTTCAGCTCTTACATCCAAGTCTTTAATCCATTTTGAGCTAATTTGAGTATATGATGTGATAGTGTGATTTAGTTCCATTTTTCCCATGTCCAGTTTTAACAACACCATTTGTTGAAGAGACTTTTTTTTTTTTTTTGTAAATATATATTTTGTTTCCTTCTTCATAGACTCATTGTCCATTTTGGTGGATGCTTATTTCTAGACCCTCAATTTTATTCCACTACTCTGTGAATGTGTTTTCATTCCAGTTTACTAGTACTGTCTTATGATATCACAAGTTGAATAGCTCAGATCTCACCCCTCAGAACTCTCTTTGACTTCATCTTCCTCTCTTATGCCCCCTGGTAGCATCTGCTCAATTATCAGGTCTGCTTGATTCTATAACCAAACTATCGCAAATGTCTTCTATCTACACACCTTTCCAGAGGACTTGATGCTTTGTCAGATTAATTTCCTCTTAAAAGCACAGTGGTGCGTATGTAACGTTCTAGTTCAGAAATCTTTCCTTGTTCTCCATTGCCTAAGGTCATACAGCCAATTTTATTAGCCAGCTCTCAAAGTCCCACCCGCCCAAAATTAAATCTGACCTACTTTCCTCCACTGGACTATCCTAACATGGCCTTTGCTTTTTGTTAACTAGCGCTACTCATTGCCCTCATTCTCCCTCTGAACCTTTCTCTGGGGCCTTTTACAATCATGGTGTATCCCTCCATTCTCTGTTGGTGGCCATACCACAGCGGTCTTACTCCAGGCTCTCTGGGGATATTCTAGAAACATTGCTATAGAATCATTCAAAATGGTTCTGAGTGGCAAGAAAGTGTACTAGTCTTAGATGGCAGACTTCTATCCAATGGTGTTTTCTTATATGAAAACAACTTATTTTCTCATGAGGGATTCTGCAATATAAGAACTAACCCAGCATGCTGATGGGCATAGAGGGGAACATTAATGGTTCCAAGAATCTATTGAGAAGACTGCCCTTGTTTGAAAGAAGCATGTACTTCTCCCCGGTAGGCATGGAGTGCTCTGTCCTAAGGAATGATGGCTGATGGAGGTGAATTGAGTGTGTTTATTTGACCTTCCAGTGTGATTAAGTCTCCATCCTGCCTAAGACTTAACACATCAGAGAAATGGACATGGCTCCATGATGCTCTCTCCCAACTGCCAGTGATCTCTCCATCTCTTCTCATCTTTCAGTCTTAACTCTTACACTTCCAAAGCTGTCTTACCTCCTCCGGCTGCCTGGGGAACCGGGCACAACTCTGTTGGTGTCTTTGCCCTACTACGTACCTAGCAAATACTTGTCGAAATGATGCCAGCAGGCACTACAGTATCTACTTCAAGAAACCTCAGGGGTGAAACAAGAAGTGTGTGTTTGATAAATACTCTCTTTAGTCATAGGTTTTTCTCATAGTGAATGACAGAACCTTCAGATACAGCCATGGTTATTGTATTTGTTCCTTTTCACCAGAAGAAGGCATTTTTCTTCTACTGGCAATTCTAACAGCCAATATTTGAGTTGAGTGTTGGCAACTCATCCTAATACAGTTAGTATGATTACTTTGTACAGTATTAGCACTAACGCCAACATTGCCCCTGAATTCCCAAGAAGCTTTTGGGTGCTAAAGCTTCACGCTTAGTCTTTCACGCAGAGCATGTCAGCACATACTAAGGCTTGGCACTGTGCGGGGGCAATTGCATCAGACAAACTCGATGACCTTATAGAACTTAGAACACAGTAGAGAAGACAATTAAACAGGAAACTATTTGCTAGATGCCCTTTAAATCCCAGGTACATATGAGTTAAACTCAATAAGGAAATAACCTGCCTCTCTGATTGTAATATGTTCATGTTGATCCTCAAAGCTATTGCAAATCTAACCAGGGAACAGTTTTCTGACCACCTTTCTCACCTTCAGATCTAGGCAGAGGCAGATTTGGGCTTCCTGTGCACCAAACAAGCGTTACCAATACTGGCTGCTTCCCAGCCCTTAGAGGGTTCTTGGTTATGGCTCCTATGATGGAGAGAGAACCCTGTGGGCTGTGGATGTATTGCAAAACAGGGACACTGGGGGCGATTGCACCCACATGCACATAGTTCAGAGAGTTCAGAAATGACTCAAATATTGGAGGTGATAGTCAGTGATCTGCAGGACATAATTTGAGAAATGTCTTAAAAGATTTTGTTCTGTTTAGTGCATGGTTTCTGAAATAAGAGATCATTTTGAACTAAAAGGATTATCTGCAACAAAGGACTGGTTGCCAAGGATATCACTGTGTGCAAATTACAGAAAACATAATGAAGGCAGGAGAATTTATCTGAACTTTAGAGGTGGGTGGAGATACCTATTCTGATTGGAAAGGAAGTCACAGCATATAAATGGCTGACATAAAAACACACCCTACTACTTTGAGGGCCTTCTTCCCTTCTGTTCTTCTGCCAGTGGAGACCTCATCAGATTTCAGATAAACACCTGCAAAGAGGACACCTGAAAACAGGCTGGTTAATGCAGGTCACCTCTCAAACACTTCCTTAAACTGGTTCTGCTTGATTTTCAAGCACATCTTTTCTAATTCTCCCTTCTCTGTGAATTCCAGGTGAGCGCTTCCTTGCATGCATTTGCAGCATGCTCTCTGAAACCACCCATATGCATCAGCTCCACGTCTTCCCTCTAACACCCCCCTCACAACAGCACCTCTCGCTCTTACACAGCCTGCCTGGAGAACATCACTCTATTTTGTGACACTGGCTTTTCTACAACCTCAGGAACACCAAGGCTGATGAACTGATTCATTTCCTATTATCATTATAACAAATCGCCAAAAATACAGTTGCTTGAAACAGCACAAATTTATTATCTTATAGCCCCGAAGTTCAGAAATACAAAAGGATTCATCGAGAGCTTAACCCCATGTACCAGCCATGCTAACCCCACCTGCAGACTCTAGGAGAGAATCCATTTCTTGGCCTCTGCCAGCATGTACGATTCCTGGATCTTCTTGGCTCGTGCATTCTTAGATCCATGGCATCACTGAAACCTCTGCTTTTGTCATCACCTACCGCCTGACACTGATCCTTCTGCCTCCTTTATAGAAGAACCCTTATGATTACATCATATTACATCTATATGATTACATAGATCTACCAAAGAATCCAGGGAAATCTCCCTTCTCAGATCCTCAATATTAGCACATTCACGAAACATCCTTTGCCATGTTAATTGACTTACTGATTCCAGGGATTTGGACATGCACATCTTTGGGCACCTTTATTCAGCCTGCCATGGTTGCGAAGGGCATAGAGTTAGTTCTGCATTAACCCTCTTCCCTACTGAGAGTTCTGGCTCATTATTTTACAAGGAGCATTAGCCAATTTTTCATAAGGGACCAGTTAGGAAATAATTTATACATGGTGGGTCAAGGGGTGTTATCAGAGATATTATGTAGGTACAGAGATAGCCATTTAAAATGTACCTGCTTAAAAATGTAAAAAGCACCCTCAGTATACAAGAGGAGCATAAATAGGGAAAGGACTGGATTTGACCCGCGGATTGTAGGGTGCTGAATACAAGGCCTCATAAAATTCTTCCTCAGAAGTTTATACCATTCAGCCCAGTCATTTCTCCTTTGTTTTGCCTTCATCCCTTACAGATATCTTGACCACTCTTCCTGAGCATGACTCACCGACTTGGAGAAGTAACCGAGAAGGTAAGAATAGCCTCTTGCGGGCTGCATATGCCAAAGTCCAACACTGCAGAACAGTAATAGTAACATCATAAAGAGAAATGTATTTCTGTTCCTACAGCTCTGTAAAGAGCCAGGGTGCGGGGCATCGGGAAGGACAATGAGAGCGATTGATGCAGCCAAAGAGGCTTGGACTCAATGAAAGTATGAATCATCCAGCAACTTTATTGTACCCCAATAGTGGTATTTATAGGGTTCACAACTACTCAAATAAAAGGAAGAAGTAGCTTAGGCAAAATCAAAGGAGGTCAAACATTAGTTTCTGTGGGATACCTGGCGGCAGGGGAGTCATTCATTAACTTGGTACAATCTCCTAAGGGAAGTTTCTTAGGGTTAATATTGGAAGAATTCAGTCACGTCATTCCATCTGCAGAGTTCTGAAGACTGATAAGAGAGTGAGATGAAGTTTTTTCACACACAGTATGAGTCCTAACCCGTTATAGTAGTTCCTGACACAGCTCTACTTTTTACCAGAAGTTTCTGATTCACAGTTACGTTCTTCCCATTCAGGAAATTCAATGGTAGCTATTTCCCTGAGCGACAGCAATTTTTTTCACCCCCAAAACAAACCAGACTTAGTGTCATCACGTAGTGTAAGGCATCAGGTACGCTCCACCAAAAGGCCACAGGCCATGGCAAAGCCCACACATTTTCAGGATGCCAAGGGAAGTACGTTAGTTAAATGCCTGGTCTCTTGACAAAGTGGAACTGGTTGTGCAATTCTAAGTGCAGGACTCCTAATCAGAGCATGGCCTCAAGCCCAGTCAAATGTTTGTTCTTAGAGTCTCAGAGATTTTTTGTGTTCTTCAAGTGGGAGCTGGAAAGGAAATGCAGATTATTTTTAACTTCATTGTTGCCACTGTTGAGTTCAGTGCTTTGCCTGCTGCTAAGAGGAAGAAAATAAAAAGGGGATGAGGTAAAAAAAGGAGTCTTTTAGATAGCAGTCCCCTCTCTCTGTTACTGTGTGGCTTTTCCTATAGAAAGGATAGGTTTTATTATTGTTGTTGTTGTTTATTTATTTTCTTTTACATCGTTGTCTACCCTGAGGTTCTCCCAACACCTTGTCACTGTCATGGGCTTGATCTTTTGTGCCCATCCCTCCCGGATTTTCTTCCCCTCCCCCCTCTCTTGTTCTGTTTCAATTCTGCTGACAGTTTTAAATTTTCCTTGCTTGTTTGTTTGCTTGTTTTTGCGATATCCCTCATATAAGTGAGACCATGCCTTTGAGTATCAAGTGCTCGGCTCAAGTGAGATCAAGATGAACTTGAAAGCAGGGGTAATAAAGGATGTAGGAGGAGGTGACTACTTTGGAGTCACATGAGACACATTCCCAGTGGTAAAGAGGCAGAAATGTCCTTATTTGTTCAAGGCTGAGAGATTGGAAAATTGGTAATCAATGACCTTAAGAGCAGTCACTGTCCTTTCAAGAAAGAACACCCATGCTTTGCAAACCTGTAAGAAATGTATAAGATGATCAGCACTTGTGCTTGGAACCTAGACTGAGAGTTCGGCCGTGTGATTTTACTGGAGTTAATATAGCAGAAGATGGCAAAGACTTTAAAGCATCAATAGACAAGGAGATAGTTACTGGTAGAGGAAAGAATAAATACAGCGGATAAAGTAGAAGTTCATCAACTTAAGTAAATGATCTTTGTCATAACCAATTATATTGTAGGGATTTTCTAGAATTGTATTAGACTCTATCTCACATTCTCAGAGACCTTATGTGAGTTACTTTATTAATTCAAAAAATATTTAAGGAGATGCTATTGTGAGACAGAAACTACATACATACTGAATATACTGAGGTGAGTCGGATATGGTACAATTGCCAGAGGTTCAAACACTAGGGCACAAAGACAAGGCATCACAAGCCATCAGTGTGGGCTTGTAGGGAATAGTGGACACAGGATGGAAAATTTCCCTCTGGCAAAGGTAAGGAAGATATTCTTTTCCTAGTGTGAAAAAGCAATAACAATTTATCTTTAAACCTTAAAAAAAATTGTGAACTTTCAAATCTATGAGTAATAAAGTTAAGTCAAGATGCAGATTTTCAAGGAGATTTGAGACTATTACCTTGAAGGCAGATACTTCTATTGCTATTGTGTTAATGTTAAAGTCAGTGTTCATAATTCAAAAGGACACCTGTCCTCGAATGTTTATTGCAGCACTATTTACAATAGCCAGGATATGGAACAACCCAATTGCCCCAAAACTGATGAATGGTTGAAAAATCTGTGGTATATGTGCACAGTGGAATATTATTCATCAATCAAAGAAGACAAACTTATGTCATTCACAGCAACATGGATGGAGCTAGAAGGAATGATGCTAAGCAGAAATAAGCCAGAAGGAAAGAGAGAAATACTGGATGGTCTCACTTATGTGAGGGATAAAGGGAAAATAAACAAACAAATGGACGAGAAAAAAATTAATACTGTCAACAGAACAGAAGCATAGAGCAAGAGAGGGGGAGGGGGTAAAATCAGGGAGGGATGGACACAAGAGATTAAGATGGTTCACGGGTTTTAAGGTGGTGGAGAACCTCAGGGTAGACATGATGTAATAGATATTATATGTAATGTATATAATGTTATATATAAACCAGACACACACACATACATATATGTGTGTGTATGTGTGTCAGTGTTCAGGTGGAGGAATCAATGGATCTTGGTCTCTAAAGGCTGACATGCTTGGTAAACAGTTCTAAGATGGCCACTCCTGGTCTGGGCACACATTTTAAGAGGAGTCCATTTTTCCATTTGTGCAGTGTCAACACAGGCTGAAAAAATGAGGCAATGTATAAGAAATGATATATGTTTGCTCTGCCCAAAGCTGATTAGCTGAGCTCATCAGAACTGCCACTTTGATCAAAATGATGCTGGTGTTTTATTAACACTATGACAATAGCCAGGAAACACTACCGGAGTCACTAAACATCCACAATATGATCTAAAAAAATGTATCCATGTACATCAAGCATTAGGACATAGAGGGGAAGAACAATGAGAAAAATAGGAAGATTTGGAAATAGCATGAAGGGAAGAAAGGAACAAGTTCACTTTGAATCTAAGATAAATGATTCCAAGGGGAGATGGATGCCTTTCCTTGATGAACATAATGTAACTCCAGTTAGAGTATAAGAACCAAAAAGCTGTGTGTGTGTGTGTGTGTGTGTGTGTGTGTGTGTGTGTGTGAGTGAGTGATTAAAACCTTTAGTAAATTGGGCAGAACTTGAACTTGGTCATGTGACCACATCTGGGTACAAAGAGACTGGGGAGTGCAGCCACTCATGTGGCCAGGAGGCAGACAACAGGATTGGCAAGTGCATCGTAGCCTTTCCTGTAGTTCAGTGGGTGTCTGTTGAAAGCAAAGCTGTGGCAAGCTCTGTATCCTTTTGGGGTCAGCCTTTGAGTCACAGGTGGATACTTTCACAGCCATGTGGGAGCAGCAGCGACCACAGCAAGCACAGAAGACATGGAAAACTTAGTAATTGCCCAGGCTGGAGAAGTCTTGGAAGTCATTTCTGTTAGATGAAACACTTGTGTTGTGTCTTGTGATGAGGTTGGAGGAAGAGAATGAGGAAAAGGGAAAGGTATTTTAGGCAGAAGTTACAACCAGAATAAAGTGCATGGAAGGGAAGTATGAGCAGTTCAGGACAGTAAAAGAAGAGGCAAAGAAACACAGGGAACAAGACCTGCCATGGGGAGCTGGGCGTTCAATCTAGAAGTGCTGGGATGTTCTCAACAAGCAATGGGAATACATAGGGTGGGGGGTTAGAAGATGGATGGGTGTGTTGGCAGCTACTCATTTACCAGAGATCACGTATCTGCATTCAGGATGACTCTGAGGGAAACAGGACTCAGAACAGTTTGGAGGTTTGCAGTCATTCAGGCAGGCAGGAGATAAAGACTTGAGTTCAGTTATAAAGGAAGAATGATTGCAAGAAAAATGGATGGCTTAAAACTGGAGCCATTTGCTAACTAGTTATATACGAGACAAACAAAAAGAAACCTGGAATTGGACCCAAACTTCTGACTTGGGTAATGCTGTAACTTGTCAAGAACATCAAAACATAGAATATAGAAATTTATTTATTTATTTATATTCTTTTTTTTAATTTAAAATTTTTAATTTATTTATATATAAATTTCACAACATTGTAATCCCAGGGGTTTACCCCTCCACCCTCCCCTCACTGCCCCCACCCTTTTTCCTCCTGCTCAAAGTTGTGCACTTCAGTTCGGTGCTTAGCTTGTTTTGACTTTTCCTCAAGTCCTTTGTTTATTTATTCACTATATCCCATATATTAGTGAAACCATTTGGTTTCTGTCTTTTTCTTTATGGCTTGTTTCTGCTAATATGATTTCTTCTAAGTACATCCATGTTGTTATAAGTTCGTCAAATTAAATATTGGTTCAGGAGGAGTGGAATGTGATTTAGGGGTATTCATTGATGTACAACAAACCACCTTAAAACTTAGTGGCACAAAATTTATCATGGTATGGATTCTGTAGGCCATGTATTTTATCATGCTGTAGATTCAGTAGACCATATATTTATCATGATATGGATTCCATAAACCCGTATATTTATCATGCTATAGATTTTATAGGCTATATATTTATCATGCTGTGGATTCTGTGGGTCATATATTTATCATGCTATGGATTCTGTAGGTCACATATTAAAACCATGCTATGGATTCTGTAGGTCATATATTTACCATGCTAGGGAATCTGTGGGCCATATATTTATCATACTGTGGACGCTGTAGCTCATGTATTTATCATGCTATGAATTCTATAGGCCATATATTTATCCTATTATGTATTCTGTGGATCATATATTTATCATGATAAGGATTCTTTTGGTCATATATTTATCATGCTACGGATTCTGTAGTTGAGATATTTATCAAACTGTGTATTCTGTAAGTCATATATTTACCATACTAGGAAATCTGTAGGCCATGTATTTACCATACTAGGGAATCTATGGGCCATATATTTATCATGCTGTGAATTCTATGAGTCATATATTTACCATGCTATAGATTCTATAGGCCATATATTTATCATGCTATGGATTCTGTGGGTCATATGTTTATCATTCTAAGGATTCTATGGGTCATATATTTATCATTCTAAGGATTCTGTAGGCCAAGAAGTTGCATAGGGCTCAGCAGTATCTGATATTTTGATGTCGAAGTTGCACAGCTGAAAGCACTTTTTACTCATAGTCTGGAACCTTGATGGAAATGGAGAGACGGCTGGATGCATTTAGCTACCAGGTAGAACATTTAGCTACCAGCTGCCAATCATATCGCTCCGCACCCACTGTGACAACCGAAATGTCATCCTGACACTGCCAATTTTTCCTCTAGTTCCATAGTCTTCTGTGATGGCGGACCAGCGGGTAACATGCACATGAAACTTTAGGACTAAAGAGAGACATTGCATGTCACTAGCAATCAGAGAAATGCAAATCAGAACCACAATGAGATACCACCTTACACCAGTAAGAATGTTCCATATCAACAAAACAGGCAACAGGCCGGGCATGGTGGCTCGTGCCTGTAAGCTTCAGCCTATGAAGCGGCTGGGGCTAGGGATTGTGGTTCAAGTCCCATCTGAGGCCCGTAGCGAGACCTAGTTCCAAAAAAATAGCTGCGTGTGGTAGCACGTGCCTGTAATCCCAGCTACCTGGGAAGCTAAGGCTGGGGATTGCTTGAGTGCATGGTACCCCAGGCAATGAGAGCCTGCGGTTCCACGGGCAAAAATAGCGAGACCTAGTCTCAAAACAAACAAACAAACAAACAAACAAAAAAAAAAACAGGCAACAAGTGCTGATGTGATGCAGAGAAAAAGGAACACTCTTACACTGCTGGTGGGAATGTAAACTCCTCCAGCCACTATGGAAATGGAAAGCTGTGTGGAGGACCCTCAAACTAATGAAAATGGAACTACCATTTGACCCAGCAATTGCTCTTCTGGGAATCTACCCAAAGGAGACCTCAGTGTGGGTACAAGGGGACACCTGTGCTCGAATATTTATTGCAGCACTATTTATATTTGCCAGGACATGGAAACAACCCAAATTCCCCAAAACAGATTAATGGATGAAAAAGATGTGGTACATATACACAATGGAATATTACTCATCGATTAAAAATGACAAATTTGATGAATTTATTGAAACATGGATGGACCTAGAAGAAATCATTCTAGCAGACACGAGTCAGAAAGAAAAAGACAGAAACCAAATAGTTTCACTAATATCTGGACAACCAAATGAAAGTACACAACAGGGGGGTGGGGACCAGCTGGAGCAGTCGGGGAGGGGAAGTGGTGGGTGACCCCCAGGGATTTAAAATGATGTGAAATACATATATAAATAAATTATTCAATAAAAAAATAGAGACATTGCAGACCATCAGCATGAAAGAGGCTGTTTAAGCCCCTGAAGATGTCTCAGGATATGTGAAAGGAGATCAGCAGGTTAAGGTCAGAAGAAAAGACCCGTATGAAGGTGGGGAGGAGAAGAAAGGACATCAAGAACACACCAAAAGAGAAAACCCCAGAGATACAGAAGGAAACCAACAACCACAGGAGAGTGGTTTGGTGAGAATTGCTATGTCAGCCCAGGGTTCATCTGCACATCTTAACCAGACCCACCCCCGTGGCTACAAGCTAGAAGTACATACAACTTAAGCCAGGTCAGGCAGGCATGAGTCCGTGTGGACACATGTTTAGAGCTCTGAAGCAATGTACTTCTTTCCTCCATGTTGTGTGCACCTCTCCGCCAGGATGAGGTTGATCCAGAAGTACTGACAACACTCTCCCTGCCGTTGCTGAAGGCCGAGCCGAGTGGCATCCACGTGTCAACCCGAGAATGGCCACATGTGCCTCATAGCCTGGGACGCAGCTCTTAAGGCTATTGGGAGCTAAGGACGGATGCCTGTACCTTCTAACATCTTCTCAGATGCTTGCAGATCAGCTTGTGCTCTCTGTGGAACCAGGGAAGACCAAGGAAGCCATCTCCTCTGAGGGCTGGGCAAGTATGCTTGTCCCTCCCCCAAGACAGACCTGTGAGCTGTGTGAAGCCTGAGCAGAAGGCAAAGACACATTCACATAAGATCTGAGCCAGACCAGCCTTTTGATGGCCGTTGGGCCTCTGGGCCTCCAGAGATCCCCAGAGGTTTGACGAGACATTTGGCAGCTGTGAGAAGCCACGAAGGCCACCCCAAATGACCAAGCTAGCCAGCCACTGGGATTTCCAAGCAAACTGCATCGGCCCCTTGCACACAGAAAGGTGTGATTGTTCCTTTCCTAAGACAACATCCTCTCATGGAGGGCACTGGTGACCCGCCTGGTCGAAGGCACTGGAGTGTCCAGACAGGATGACCAGGGAGTCGCTGCTAGGCCAGGCTGCCAAAGGCAGCGCTCACAGCCCCTGCCTGTGAGACTGGAGGCTGTTGCTTCTTCTCCGGGCCCCACTCTGTGGGCAGCCGTGTCCTCTCTACTAGCTTCCCCTCACCTTCCCCTCACGCCCGTCTTCTTTGAGGCTTGAGGAAGTCTCTCTTCCCCTAGTAACTGCACTGTCAGGGACAGGATTGTAGGACACAGAAAATGACTAACTCCTGGTCACACAGGGACTCTTTCTCCTCAGCAGCTCAGCCATCTCACCTCACTCTCCAGTTCTTTCCAGGACCTGGTACAACCCAGACCCACATCCAGAAACGAGAAGCTTCTAGAACCTCAGAGAAAGACATGAAAACAAAACAGATTTTTGGCAATATTTATTTGTTACCCATTCTAATTTGGGCTTGATTTATTTTTTCAACTCCCATCCCCATCTTTCTCTGGGAGATCCAATTTTTTTTTCTTTGAAACAAAATGTTTAAAATGATGATGATGTGCTAGAGTCCTAACCCAACGTTCTTCACCCCCAAAAGAGGGACTAACCCACCTCTTTTATTCGCAGCATTTTCAACTACGCACGGTTATATTTATTTTATAGACTCTTTCATATACACCCCTTCATCCTTTCGTCCTTTGAGGTTACTGAGAGTGTCGCGTTCACGGACACATCTCCCATAATAACATAATTCTACTCATTTGCATGATGAGGTGGGACCTAGACTAAAAAAATAGGATTTGAATCCCTGAGGTGCCAGTTCAGATGAACAAGGTTACCATGGCCACACGAGGTTTCAAAATTAGCCTTAAATAAGAAGCACGGAGCATGGTTGCTGGTTCAGAATCACCTCCCTGGCGTGGAGCCGTGACAAACATGCCATTGGCTGGGTTGTCACCCTGCTATTCCGAGCCCTCGGGCTATGACAAGTTCCTTTTGGAAAGGAATAACTCATCGCAGTCAAGTCTCTCGAAACTTCTGAGAGCCTCAGAAACCAAGAGAAAACAGTCCTGTTTCTCTAATCTCCAGCCACAGCGTTGGAGAGGGGATTTCAGCACCATTCCCAGACCTGCAAAGACGAGGCACCGTGGAGCTGGCTTTCCTACGTCTCCATGAATTCCACCCCAAAGGAGACCTCCGGCCTCCTGGTAACATGGGGTACCCTGCTGGTCCTCAGCCTCCAGAACATCAGCAGAAGGGGGTCCGGATGCCGGGGCCTCCGGCCCCCTCCCCCCGGCTGACCGGTCCCCTTGCAGGTGGCTGCCAGCCTGGGCCCTAGTAGTAGCGGTTGAGGCTCCGGGTGCCAGGCACCTCGGGCTGCCCGTTCATCCAGATCTCCCTGATGATGCGCTCGCGCTCCTCCAGTCGTTGTGCGCGCTCCAGCTCCTCGGCCGATGTGAACACGTTCTTGTTCAACGTCCTCTCGAAGCGGCGGTGCCTCCGCACCGAGATGTCCGACGCGGTGTCCAAGCTGCCATCCTCGCTGTCGCTGCTGTCGCTGCTGCTCGCTCGGTCCTGCAGGAACCTGTCACGGGGCCGCCGGCGGCAGTCTGTGTGGCAAGAGATCCTGGTCACCAAGGCAGCCAGCGTGAGCACCAGCCCCACGCACACGCCGGACACAAAGTACAGAGCGGTGCGCTCTGGGTTTTCTGGAGGAGGAGGAAGAAGAGAGCGGGTGAGAGATGGCGAGGCCTGTGGGCTCCAGCCAGTGGGACAATCGTCTCAGTGGGGCCAGAAACTTCCTGGTTATAGACACTGCCCCCCCTCCCCCAGAGGGTGAAGTATGTCCTGGCTGCCAACTAGAATGCTTGAAACAACCCAAATGCCCCCAGGCAGAGGAATGGTCAGAAAGCTGTGGTCTGTGGACATGATGGAATATTATGCAGCAATCAAAAAGACACGCGTATGTCATCCGCAGCAGCATGGATGGAGCTAGAAGGAATCATGTGAGCGGAAATAAGCCAGAAAGAAAGAGAGAAAGACTGGACGGTCTCACTTATATGCGGGATCTAGGGAAAACTACAAACAATAGGACAGAAAAAGTTTTAAATTGTCAACAGGACCGAAGCAGAGAGCAAGAGGGGGGAAGGAGAGTAAAAGGGGGGGGGG